>PVHT021183696.1:30849339-30915071 GCA_004024745.2 Catagonus wagneri | reverse complement strand
GGTCTAATCGGAGCTGTGGCCACTGGCCTGCGCCGCAGCCACAGCAACGCAGGATCCGAGCCGCGTCTGCAACCTACACCACAGCTCACGGCAACGCCGGATCGTTAACCCACTGAGCAAGGGCAGGGATCGAACCCGCAACCTCATGGTTCCTAGTCGGATTCGTTAACCACTGCGCCACGACGGGAACTCCCTCAAAGCATATCTTTTTAAAATACTCTCTTTCCTGTACTAAATTTTCAGATTATATATTTTTAATCATGAAGTCTTTATGGCAATTCTTCCTTGTTCGTATTGCTACAATATATCCCTTTCAGTTTCTTATCTATTTTTTGGAAAAATGAATGTATAGTCACACAAAGTTAATTATTTTCCCATTAGTTACGTGTTTGCTGCTGGTTTTTCCCTCTCAGATTTAATACCAGAAGACAGAATTTTATTCATAATAGTTCAAATTCACATGGTTGAAATTCATCTAGCATATCTCTAGTATGTGAAGAGACATGCACATATCCATATAAGTTTGAACAATAAATACAGATATCTCCAGAATATTCTGATCTCATGTGTCTACATTTAGTATTTCTCGTGACCTTGCCTAACTCACCTTACTTATAGCAGGGGATTGCTGTCTTGAAATCGATTTTAAAGTGACATTTATTCTAGTGTGGGACGAGAAAATGATCTTTGATTGGCACATAACCTTTTTCCTTGAACTAAGTTTGGGTTTTTGTCCAGGGAAGGAGATTTTTACTGAAGTTCTCAGGGCAGAGTATTTTAACTCTAAACCTTTATTTTAGAAGTTTATCTGAATGACTGTATTCAAATATTTTCTAGTTGGTCTCACAATCCCATTATGATGTGTATTGTCACAAGCAGTTACGCCATGTTTTTTCACTGTCACTGGAGAAATCATGCACCCCTTACATTTCCCTTGGCCCTTCCTGCTTAGCTGAGCCCTACAGATTAGAAAATCTGGTAAGGTGGTATATTATAATATTAATTCATTGGAGAGTTATTTCTCCTATTATTCTTTTACTTCTCATAGGCAATAAATTTACTGAACCAAAAAGAGATTAAAAAGTTAAATTTTAGCTTTAAATTATGCCTTGCAAGTCACAGAGCGGTTAAATATACTTAAAGCAGTGAAGGTACTTAGGGAGCCATCATAATTTGATGTTGCTAAGAACAACTAGGACATTTAAGAGGAAAATTAGGGATAGTATATCTAATAGGAATAAAAATTAAGATCATAGTAAAAGACAGAAGTCTTGCAAAGAAAGGATGAAGATATCTTGGCAGGCCTGCCCTCTTCTTAGACAGTTAATCTTTATTTGTGCAGAGGTCTGTTTTTACTTTTTATGAATATAAATAATGCTTTCTGTATTTTTTATTCCACTGCTTTTGTTCAGGTCTCCAACTTGCAGCCAAAGAGCAGGCTGTCATTGAAAAAGTATTTTGGACCTGGGCATATCTAAAGTTATATGTTAATGCTTCAGTTAATGCACTATATGATCTTGGGCAGATCTGTTAATTGTACTAAATCTGTCTACTATGTTTCATTACTGTTCTGAGATGAAATATATAAGATACCTAGCATACAGCAGGTTTCATATACAGGTACATGAATTAGTATGAACACATCTAGTCTTCATTTCTTCAAAAGCTATGCATAGTAGCTAAATTAACCATGAACTGCTTATATGTGTGGATCAAAAGAAGTGCATAATAATTAGACGTACTGCTTACATCTTCAATTGGCAGCCTGATTCATGCACAGACGATACTACAAATAACATTAAGTATTGATGAGCTAATTAGATTTTATCACATGAAGATAATATCACCTTAAATTCAATATTCCATTTAAAAACATGAATAGCATTTTTATTAACCACAAACATAGTATTCGGGTCTATAGAAAGACATTATAAATACAATTTTGAAACCAAAAGAAATTAACAACTAATTACATTTGTTTGCTTTTGAGAAAAGAGTTATTAATGTCATTGTAAATAATGAATACTTTAGTCTAAAGGTCTGTGTGAGGAATTTAGGGATTCAAAGATTGCACACTAATTTATAAACAGCAATCAGCATAGCACTAAACCCCCCATAAAAACTGGAACTGGCCCAAGATGACCATATGCATCTAAGCACAAGAGTCATTATCTCCATTCTAGGACACCACAATTAATATGACCTTTTCCTGCTTCAGCAATATTTTCTTCTTTCTATAAAACAGTATATATTTCTATAAAAAATAAAATTTTTATTTTGTATTCCATTACTTCTACCTACCAGTTTTCCAAGGTAATCCTGACTCTGTCATTTACAACTGAGTGAGTGAAGTCAAAATTAAACTCTGTGTGCTTCAATTTTCTCATCATTATAATTGGGAAAATAATGGTACCTGCCTCATGGAGATGTTAGGTGGGTTAAATGGATTACTGTACATAAGACGGGACAAAAACTGACCCACAGATCTGGAGAACAAACTAGTGGTTACCAATGGAGGGAGGGAAATGGGAAACGGCAAGATAGGGGTAGGGGTTAAGAGATACAAACTACTATGTGTAAAATAAATATGCTACAAGGATATATCATAGAGCACAGAGAAATATAGCCATTGTTTTATAATAACTTAAAATAGAATAAAATGATAAAAATATTGAATCACTGTTGCATACCTGAAACAAATATAATATTGTAAGTCAGCAATAATTCAATAAAGATAAAAAAATAAATATGACTCCACATATAACTACAAAAAATATGATAGTGAATGGAAAAATGAGGCATCTATAATAAACATTCAAATTTAGTAGAGGCTACAGGTTGAAGGAATACACAGTGATCACTGGTACAGGTCCCATACCACATATCACTGGATAATAATACTAAAGTAAATTCATTATTGATATTTTCAAAGCTGACAGTTTGCACCTGCCCTTTCACTGTCTATGTGGTTATAAAGACCTGTGGAAGGAATAACCACATATCACCATCCAGTTTTATGTCAGAGCTCCAATTACCTTAAAATTTAAGGCTATTACCTAAAGATTTAATTGGGGGCAAGAAGCCATCCTATTCATTTGCAGAAGCAGAAATCTTAAACCATGAAATTAAATGTGAAGCCCAATCTCGGACTCTCCGTATACATATAAGCCTCAGTCTGTGTCATCAGTCTTAGTATTTGACTCTGACCAATGAGAGAGTAGTCATCTCTGTTCCCTGTCTTCCACCTTATAAACTGTGCAGAACATAGCACTCAGTGGAGTTTGGGGGGTGGGGGGGGGGGAGATGATAAGGCTCCCTGCTATTTTGTCTTCGTTTTTGTTGCTGTTTTAATTTCCCATTGGATGCCAGTCTAAATCCCTTTAATCTGATCTTCATTTTCTGGCTTGCCACAACTATAGCATATGTCAGAAAAGTCACTTTGGGCAGTTTCTAATTATGGACTCTAGGCTGTGTTGGATCTCTGGCAAAAAGCAGAAAGTTTCTCTTTTCTCACACCAGTGTAGATGTATCTGTTCTTCTTTCAGACAGGTCAGCTTAAATCGAAAATTTTCTCTTTAGCAGCACCTACATTTATCTCTTTTAGCACCTTATTGAGGAGTGAATATAAGTCACTGACACACACCAACAGCTTGATTTTTTTTTTCTGAGAGTCCTATTTTTTCTAAAATATCCCCATTTCTTCCAGAGCCTTGCTTGTAATTTCTTAGTAACAAAAGTGAGTATTTAACAAACTGGTTAGCTATGGTAAAATAAAGTTATTTCTCACAAGCTTAGGTTTTGCTAGATAAAACAAAAGATGCCTAAACTTGTATTTCAAATAAATAAAAATTATTTTCAGTATACATTTGTTCCATGAACTATATGAACATATATTAAAAAATCATTATATATCAGAAATTTAAATTTAACTAGGGGTTGTTTGTGTTAATTGTTATATAAACAGAAAATGGAGGAATTCTCACTCCCCTTACAGGATTTATTATTTGTAGTCCCTAATATTGTGCACTAATTATTAATGAATTATACAAAGTCTGTACATACCCTCACAGAGTCCAAGGAGACAATCCAAAGAATTCCCAGGATCTTAAGGACTGTGATTAGACATTTGATAGACTCAGTGAACTTAATTCATGAATCCATCATTTCTCTCTGCTTCACTCTAAATGTTGGCATTATTCTTTCAGGTTTTCCCATATGACAGAGTTGGAATAAGATGAATACAGTAACATTCACAAAAAGTATTGCTGCACTCACTTTTGGATCTAATATTTATTTTTTTACTTATGTTAATTAAATGCCTTCTCACACTACTCAGTCAATGACCCTACTACTCTGGTAATTTTTTTTTTTTTTTTGCCTTGTCACGCCTGCAGCATGAGAAATTTCCTAGGATCAAATGTGCACCAAGCTGTGGCAATGCTGGATCCTTAAACTACTGAACTGCCAGGGAACTTCATCACATCATTTTATTTCACTTTTTCAGAACAGTTATTTCTTCCTGAAATTATTTTGTTCACTTATCTTTCCATATGTCAATGGTCTTTCTGATTAGAGTTTATACAAATTCTGGTCATAAAGTAGACATAACAGTGAAAACTCTTTTCCCCATTCTATGAAATCTGTTCACAACTGTGAAACATAATACAAACTTTTTTCTCTCAGATATTATCTACATCAAATATGTTTTTTACACAAATTATCTTCTAGCTTGATTTACTTTAGGTTACAAATTGATTTCTTCCAAGTCACTAACGAGTCAACAAATAACAAATGCTGAAGAGGTGTAGAGAAAGGGTAACCTCCTTCGCTGTTGGTGGGATTGTAAATTGGTACAAACACTATGGAAAACAGTATAGAAGTAGCTTAGAAAACTAAATATAGAACAACAATATGATCCAGCAATCCCACTCCTAGGCATATATCCAGACAAAACATTCATTAAAAAATACGTGCACCCCTATGTTCATCACAGCATTATTCACAATAGCCAAGACATGGAAACAACCTAAATGATGTCCATCAACAGATGAATGGATTAAGAAGAAGTGGTACATATATACAATGGAATACTACACAGCCATACAAAAGACAAACTAATGCCATTTGTAGCAACATGGATGGAACTAGAGATTCTCATACTAAGTGAAGTAAGACAGAAACAAAAAGACAAATATCATACGATATCACATTTGTGGAATTTAAAATATGTCACAGATGATCCTATCTACAAAACAGAAACAGATCGTGGCCAAGGAGAGCAGATTTATAGTTCTCAGGTAGAAGGGGGAGAGAGAGGGAGTGGGATGGACAGGGAGATAGAGGTTTTGGGATGCAAACTGTTATATTTGGAATGGATAGGAAACGGGTCCCTACTGTACATCATAGGTAACTGCGTATGATTGGGTCACTTTGCTGCACAATAGAAACTGAAGAAACACTGTAAATCAACCATACTTTAATAAAAAGAATTGATCTGTTTGTTCCTTCCGAAACTATACCGTTTCCACACAATATTGCATCAAAGTCACAAAAACTGGATGTTCCAGTATTCACTGACATTCTCAGAAATTCAAAGGCAAGTCAATGCGCATTGTATTCCTACACTCAAATACTAGATTTACTAATATCGTCATGGCTATGGAAAGTATTTATAAGTACTTCTAACAATTTCTAAAAATATAAAAAGGATCCCTTTTATGGGAATCCCACCTTCATTACATGTTGCTTCAACTACTAGCACTTTTCCCAAAACAATTAAGGTGAAAGAGGAAGTTGAAAACAACTAGAATATGTCACTCAAAAATATGCCTCTTTGGCATGAAAATTATTTTGAGATACAGGCAATTAAGAAGCAGCAAACCCAGAAAAAAGCTCTCCTTCTTTTCTGCCTAAAGGCAGTATATAATATCTCCTTTTATTGGAGATAAACTCTTACCACATCCAGAAAGGGCACCAAATGAATCGGAAAAACTTACTCCCTTAGTTCTCCAATATATTTACCTTCCCACAATTTGTTGCCCTTGGAAGCCTAACACTGCTTCCCTTTGCCCTATCATTTCTCTACAAGTTTATTATACTTTCTTGAAAATGCAATTTAAACTTTAATTCTAAGTGGTACTTTGAGTAACATTGCCTCTAGGTGGTAAACTGCACGTTAGTCAACTGTTTTTCTCTCATTAATCTGTCTTTTTATTAAAGACTTTCAGTTCACAACCTAAGACAGTTCAAGGTAAAGTTTTCCCTCCCTTACATAGTTTAGGAAGGTACTTTCTAAAACCTACACTATGATATTTATTTGTATTTCACTTTCAGATCCAGACAAGATTTTACAGCCACAGTTCTATATTTTCATCCTAATAATTTTCAGTTGTATGCACCCTGTCACCTAAACTAAATATATGTAAAACCAAGCCCATTATGCTCTTAGAAAAGTCTGGCCAGGTTATTAGGCTGACCTTAGCAATCCTAAATAGTAGGTACTTTATCACCTCCAGGTGACTTTTCATCTTCTAAGACATTCCAACTCTTTCTAACTCTTTGTTCACATATATTCTTATGTATAACACTTTCTTTTAATCATCCCACCACAATTTAGTTAAATTATTTTCAATAGCTATTAATGATGCCATAGCCTCTTTACAAGGTTTCCTGACTAACAGTCTATTTAATGTATATTAAATAAGAAGTAATAGTCAGCTAAGGCAAGTGTCCTTTTGATCCCATTACTCAGCTTCTTATAGCACTATCGTGTTGCCAAATGGCCACTTATATCAAATGAAAATTACTGACCGTGTCTTTTAAAATATTACACCAATTAACACACAGAGACCCTGCAACACACAGATATACTTTACTGGGATGAGCTCATTCCATTTCATCTATGTTCTACTGCAGTCCCAAGTATCATTTTATGGCTCAATGTCTGAACTATTAGCCTCGGTAAAATATACAATTAGATTTTTTTCTTCTCTTTGAGGTGGATACAATATGGGATTTAACATCAGAACCATATTAAAATCCTGGTTTCACCATTTAATAACTGCCTAATGATATGGTAGGCTTTTAAATATTTTGTTTCTTATTTACCATTTATGTTTAAGAAATATAGATAATATTCCCTATCTCAAGTGTAGAAAGCTAAACAAATACTGTAATATAATTTATCTAAAATCAGTGCTAGAGAAAAAAATTCAGAGGAAAGCTGAACAGAGCAAGCATGGTATCAAGAAGACAACAAACTAAAACATGCACCAGAGTTAACAAAGGACCAGATATGGCAATTATGAAAGCAAATGTAATTGACTGTAAAACCTCCATTGTTAAAAATACTATTTTTATATTGGGTTACAAAGATACAACTAAACAAACCAAAACCAGAAAGAAAAAATAATGCTCTCTCAATGCTGTATTTTCTAAAGACAGAACAATACAACTAAAACAAAGTGAATAAAATATCGTGACACTAAAATATCTTGACACTAAAATGATCTCAGGCTAATTAATAATATCATCAAATAACCAGGGATTAATATGTTTACATCAAAATGTGAAGATCAAGAGAAATTTTATTAAATAAAGTTATTAAAAAGACTAGCTAGACAGTTATGGGCTTTAGTACAAAGGGAAAATGGTGTGAATATATTTTTTAAAGTATTTTATGAATACAACAAAAATGCAGTGGAATAGCTGTTTCAAAAATCCCTTAACCCTTGAGTGATCAAGTGGGCAAAAATGAATGATATGAAAAAATGCCATATGATTAATGCTATAGAATTATTAAAAATTAGAGCTATAAGCCATATAGAAAACATATATCACTTTTAAGTATTTATGAGATACTTTCAATATAGTAATCACAAGCAAGAATTAAAACACATGCAAGCAAACACACACACTACTTAATATAGTCACAAAAGGATAAATTTTTTAGGTATCATTTTCTAAGGATGCTTCAAAATTATAGAGTAGAAAAATCCTTACAAAGTCCTTACTCCACTCAGTTACCTGATGAGCGTATAACGCCAAATCATACGTTTACAACACTTTTTAGAAATTAAGGGAAACTGGCCAAGAAAGCGGGAACCCTGATGAAATAATACTGAATTAAATTACACCTAATTAATGGATTAGTAGATGATTGTCAAAAAAGCTGTAAAAATAATGGTAAATAAATAAAAGTAAAGTTATAAAGGTATAAATGAAGATGAAGAGAAATGTAGCATTGATGATTACATTTAGGAATTTTTTTAAGAAAAATAAAATGATAATAGTTATCCTTTTTTTTTTTTTTGCCTTATTTAGGGCCGCACCCGCCGCATATGGAGGCTCCCAGGCTAGGGGTCTAACAGGAGCCGTAGCCGCCGGCCTTCGCCACAGCCACAGCAACGCAGGATCCGAGCCGCGTCTGCAACCTACACCACAGCTCACAGCAACGCCAGATCCTTAACCCACAGAGCAAGGCCAGGGATCGAACCTGCAACCTCATGGTTCTTAGTCGGATTCGTTAACCACTGAGCCAGGACGGGAACTCCTAAGCTATTCTTACAAGGAGGAGAAAAAAAAAAAAAAAAAAAAAAAAACAGGGAGAGAGAGCAAATGAATAGCTTCATGAAGTTGAAAATGAAAATAAACAACAGACCAAATAAAAGAGATTTAATTTTTAGATGACCAATAGCAGGTAAAAAACACTACATAAAATTCTGTAGTGTAGTAAAGGTATATGTCATTATTTTAGATTTCAGTTTGAAAAATATTCCCTGAGTGTTTTATCTGAAACTGTAGTTTAGTATAACTTTTGAGGAAAAATTATGTCAATACAGGTTGCCAACCTAATAAACCTTTCTCCCTTTGATACTGACCTATTAATAAGTCACAATGATAATGTTAATACCATTTGACATTAAAATAATAATAGAATTAATGTTTATTAAAATAATATATATATCACCAGAAGAATTCAAGTACATGCAAAAAACTGATCTATAACAAATTGATATATAACATTTGAAATCACCAGATTAAAAATTTGATTAATATTTTATCTGTAAAAATTATTAAAGATTTTATAAACTCCATGATAACTTATTCATAATACAGCAAAACTAAATGAGACAGTAAATGGAGTCATCTGAAAAAAAGTAAATATAACAAAACAATACTTTCAAACTAATATTTTTAAAAAATGAAACTGACCGATGCAGTGAAAGCGTTCTTTTTATAATGTTGGCAGTAATCGTATTTCTACAAGACGATTAGACATTGTAGCAAAATCCTTGAATTCACTTACATAATTTGAGCTGGATCTCCTATTCTAGGAATTCATTAAAGATCAGATATTGCCACAAATGTGTATCCTCATTTATGGGACAGGCTCGTCCACCTTAGGGAATGCTACACAGCCCTTGCTAATTTTACTGACAATCAGTTAATGACAGGGAAAACTGTCCATGGCATTTTGGTAGTTAACACTATGCAAAAAAATCACTGTGGAAACAGGAAATTATACATTCCATATTCTTAATATGAAAATAGAAAATTATAAAATCCTCATTTTTTTTATTTTAGGCAATATAAAAATTGAATTCCTTTCTGAGGTTAAGGATTTTGAACCCTGAATTAGCAGTCAGTCCAGAGAAATGGCTGGGAGGAAGAAATGGTGGTTTATAGATAAGCAAGGAGGGAAGTCTCAATTATTTTCAGATAAATAAAGACAAAGGCTTGAAATATTCTTGAAATGTTTTTCTCTGTAAGATATTAAAATATAGACATGAACCCAAATGGATCGAAAGTATCTTTGGTCAAAATTATACCTATTCTAGTCCTGTTTATTGTTAATATTCCCTCAGTGTTTTGTCTGAAATTAGTCCCCTTTGTATGATCTGAATTTAAAATTGCTAAACAGATTTCTTGCCATCAGAAAAAAATTCAGTCTTTGCAGTTTTCTTTAGTTCCTTTCTCTTTGTGTAAACTCTATTCATTAACCATGTCCTTTTCTGAAAAAATGTCCGGAATAGATATTCAATAATTTTACAACAAATTTATCTTTCCTGTCATACTTCCCAAACTGCAAATATTCAGCATTTATTGAATGAGTTGTTTCTGGGCACCATCTTAAATATCTGCAGTGCAGCCTATTTTTAAAATACCGATTTCAAGCTCATATCTCAGCTATGAGCATATCAACGTATTATGTGGGTTAAATAGGGTAAAAGTGTTTAATTACCCATGGAACAGGTATTTAGAAAAATTTGTTTCTACTTTCTCTCCCTACTTGAAACAAACTTGATAAAACAGAAATAGAAACCGTAAATTTAAAAAGGAAAGGAACAAAAATATTTAAAAGGTCATCTAAATGACCTCCAGTTTACCAACTTAAATAAAACAGGACTTTCCAGTCCCTCTGTTAAACATATTTACTGAAGTCTCTGGCTTGCTGAATGCTTTTGGGTCACAAATCTCCCTCTCCTTCCCTTCTGTTCTCTTTGTTTCAGTAGCATTCGTACCATGTATCAGATGTGTTTATCCCTAAATCTGTTTGTACCAGTTGTTTTTGTTTCTTCGCTTACATAATTTATTTAAATATCACTTAAACTTATGAAAACAGGAGTGTGAAAACAGAGTTGTTTCTATAAAACCTAAGTTGTATGCCTTGGAAACAAGTTTATAAAGGTGAGTTGCTTGACATATGCTTTCAAAGTTAAGTGTGGGCTGGACAACTGTAAAATCTGGGGGAAACAGAGGATTCTGCACACAAATTGCTTACAAGTGTTCATCATTGCTTGACATGCTTTAAAGAGATGGAAACAGAAAATTGCAGAGGATGAGTTACGAGCATAGTGTATGTTTTTTAAAAAAGAAATAGCAAAAGTGCACTGGGACGTCGTCCATCAGCTGACTAACAAGCCAAGTCCTCGACCTCATGTGGTAAGCTTTTAAAATAAATCCACATTTATACTTTAAAAGTTAAAAGAAAATATATGTTATATACTACCTTTAATTATTTTGAGGTTTTCTGACAAGTTATTTGAGTTAAAGGGTTTCTTCTATCTTTTGCAAATATTAATCACCAAGGACAACTTGTTTACCTTTGTTTTGATAGAAAATGCCTCAACATAGCCCCTAATGCCCCTCCATGTTTGATACTCTGGGATTCTCACCTCTCTCAATTCCATAGACGCATCTAGCTGGGACACTGGTGGCAGGAAATCAAACTGCCAACAGTTCTAATCAAAGGAGATCAACCGGTAGAGACAAAAGACTGATCTATCCTATTAACACAGACGGGAAAAATAAGATCCCTTTGTGGGGTACTCAGTTTCAAATGATGGAAAGACCTAGCTATCAATAGTGGGTATGAGTATTAATCAAAATTTCCTTGACTAAATTCAGGGTTAAAATTCTTTTAATTGTGTGTAAAATGACCTTTATGAGGGGAGAGGAACGATGCATAGTCATTCAAATGGAAGGGATTTGTGATATTCAGAGAAAAGCAAAAAATGCCCTGATATGTGATATATTTTATTGCCTTTATTATGACATAGTTTAGTTTCTTTAACAGTACTTTCCCCCGTGCTTTTTGAACAAGGAGCTCCATGTTTTTATTTTGCAATGGGCCCAGCAAAATATTTACCCTGTCCTGGTAGTGATGATCTTAACAACTAATAGGAACTTCTGTGTACTGAAGATTTAACGTGAGTTAGGTTCTTTGGCAAGTGCTTTTTATGAACTGGCTCATTCACTTCTTGAATTAGCCCAATTACTGCCATTACTTTACAGATAAAGAAATTGAAAATTGGAGTGATAAAAATTCCCAATGATAAACTTTTATGTAATAGCCAAAGAAACTGGAAATAAATCAAGACTTATCTGATTCAAATGTCCATAACTGAAGTCATGATGCAGAATGATGATTTTCTGTAACCCTTGCCCTTTCTCACTACGTATACACTCCCTTTTATAGAGTTACAGTAATGAACCTTTTCTTTTGTAAGTAAGACTGCCTGACAAGTATCAGAAGTCTGTCATATTGTAAAGAGATTCCAAATTCAAGAAAGAGTAGCCTTGTTTTTTTTTTTTTTTGCTTTTTAGGGAAGCAACTGTGGCATATGAAGGTTCCCAGGCTAGGAATCCAATCGGAGCTATAGCTGCCAGCCTTTGCCACAGCCACAGCAACATCATATCTGAGCAGCATAGCATCTGCAACCTACACCACGGCTCATGGCAACACCTGATCCTTAACTCACAGAGCAAGGCCACAGATCAAACCCGCAACCTCATGGTTCTTAGTTGGATTTGTTTCTGCTGCACCACCATGGGAATTCCCAAAAAAGATTATCTTTTGGCAAGCTTTTCCATAACATTATTAGCTCAGAAAGTTAAGAATTTCATATATACACATATACATGTATATTTTAAAAATTATGCACAAGGGAGTATTCATCAGTGAAATTCTTTCTATATTTAACTTATTAATAAGGTAAGTTTGTTGAAATTAACATTGGGTCTGTCTGGATTGAAAAACTTGAAATGTTCATGTGATGTCAGTATTTCTAAGATAATGTACTCAAATGATGTATATACATTTATAATTATGCAATTTTAATAATGAATTTACCTATTGATTAAGCATATGCCCCTTACAATTTAGAGATCAAAAATTTGTTACGGGTGTAGTCATGTAAAGTGACATAATTATTACCAATTTTTTTTTTTAAATCATGATACCATAGTTTTACCTCCCATGAGGCAAATCCTCACATTTGTGTGATATTTGAACTATTTATCTTTACAAAATTAATTTTAATAATTGTTTATTTAAGCTAAAAGCAGTTAAATTTTGGCAGTTTTATGATTCAACTTTATATGTAGCATATATTAATATATATATATTCATTAAATTTACTACACTTTTTAAACAGAAAGGGCCTGATGTCCTAAGAAATTTCCAGCATCTTAATGTCTAGTAATCCCATTCTTATGATAGCAGCTCTTAAATAAAATTTCTATCTATCTGTTATTTGTTGCTATTTCTCAATCTTGAAATATGGCATAGAATAGCAATTATGTTTTTTTTGCAAGCCTGTTTTACGACTGTTCATTTCTCTTGTCATTTCCTTAACAGCATTTATTAAAAGAGGATATTCAAAAGTATATATAGAAGGCAGTAACTACCACTTCAATTTTGAATTTTGATTTGAACTTTGTAAAGCCCAAGATATATATATACACGCACAAGTGCATGAACACACACACATTTCTTATTTTTTTTGTTTTACTTCATTTACATAAAGTCAAGTATTTTAAGACTCTCTGAATAACAGCTAAGCTATGAATAAAAGCAGAACTTATGTTCCACAGAACCATAATTTTATTGCAAATGATTGCTAAGATATGCAAATGATTTTCAACCATTATCTTTTCAGATGCTTAACGCAGAAATTCCTGTTCCTCACTATGGATTTTTTTCATGTTTTTGACTGCTATTTTCAGATGTCTATTTAGCTATGATGATAAGTAAAATGTTTTTCTTATGACTCCATTACTATTATGAATGTATTTTGTCTTTATCTCACATAAATCAAATCAAATAAGTTTCTCTATTTGGACAGTAACAAGTGACAAACAGACTCAGATACTAAGAAAGGAGGAATTTAAGCAGGAAACAACATATAAATATTGATAGAAAAATGGAAGATACAACCAAACTTTTTACAAGAATGGATTTTACATTTCTAAAAGGACGGTTTATTTTAAGGCATTTTCAGATACTGATGTTCAGTCAATGTGCCCTCCTAAACATTGTGTTTAGCCAGATACTTGTTATTTATATTAATAGAGTTAGATGGATAATGCTATGTCTATATATTGAATCTATTTTTTTTTATGTTTTTTTTTGTTAGACAGGAAATTTATAAAATCCAGTTTTGGAGGAAAAATTCCCAACAAGAGTTTGCAAACAGTGTAAATGATGCCTTATAAAAGATTACTTCTAGGAGCACCTATAGAGATGATCAAGTCTGATGAAATGACTTCAAAAATGCAAAAAAAGATGGAATTACTGTGATAGAAAAACTAAAAATGTATATTCCAGTGAATTATAATGTACTATCCTCATAATATGCAAACAGGTTTTCAAAATTTTGAACACTGGTTTTAAACAGATGTTGAGTTGATCTCTTTTGTGTCATCATCTGAGCCAAGACTTAAGAACATGCACCACAAATTCTTAGGTCTACATGAAAAAAATATTTCATTTTTTAAATGTTTGTTTTCCATAATATAATAACAATATCAATGCACTTGAAAAACAGTTACAGCGGTTATTTATTATTATGGAGATAAATGAATTGGATATTATCTCATTGCTCTTTATTGTTTTAATAGCAAACAATATATTTTTTCATTATTGCTAGTATAACATACATATTTTCTTTAAATGGGCTAATACGTTTAATATCTAGATTCTTTTGTAGAGTACAGTATTGGAGCTTAGTCTTCTCTACCTCAGTTTGCTCTCATGTAAAATAATGATAATTATGACTACAATAATGATGATTGTTAAATAATGGGACATCCTATTATTTTTCTTAAGCATCGAGAGCAATAATACAAGTAAATAAGTGAGAACATTACATATAATAAACACTAAATAAATATTGGCCTATCTGAATGTATAGCCATATATGCTAAAAATTTGGGAAAAATATATTATAGGGACACTTACTGCAGAGGCTAATCACTGGAAATGTTTAAAGAATAAGGGAACTGGAGTCTTGACTCTAACACACAGTTTACAATGTGATTTTGGAAAAGTTTTTAAAATTTCCACGCCTCTTTCTTCACTTGAGAAATTGACAATAACACTTCACCTATGAAGTTTTAAAAAAACCAAAGAGTTTTTGCATGTGAAAGCCCTTTATTGTGAAATAATATGTTATTCCAATTTTTCACATACTGACTAATTTAATCAATACATATTTAGAACATTAGTAATGTTCTAATTACTAATGAGAATAGTAATTACAAATTACTGTAATTACAGAATTATCTCCCTATGTAGATATTCTCCCTAACTATGTAGAATTCAAAACTTATCAATATAAGATATTATTGCAGTATCAAATTTACTTCTTCTGAGTATTAGCCTCCAAGTATTTGAGAATACAAATTCTGTGTAAAGAATTGAGTAAACTATTTTTAAAAATGATATATATATATCATTTGAGTATAGATGTTCATATTCCTTACACTTGAATATTATTGAGTGAAAAATAGTATTATTTTATATGGATAACAATTTCATGAAATATAAAATGGAAATTATCTTTATTCTTCAAAAACTAAATAATGTATGCAGCTTTTACGTATTTTACTTGACTACCTCAGTTATTCTTTTTACTAACATAACACCACTGGTGTGAAAATATTTGTAGAATCAGATGTGGTCTTTGATCAACAAGGTATATACTGTTAACATTATTATTATTTTTAACAAATGGAGTTCCAATAAGAAGTTTTAATGAA
Source organism: Catagonus wagneri (assembly GCA_004024745.2). Lineage (NCBI taxonomy): Eukaryota > Metazoa > Chordata > Mammalia > Artiodactyla > Tayassuidae > Catagonus > Catagonus wagneri. The sequence continues at coordinate 30,899,528 of PVHT021183696.1, read as the reverse complement.
GAGACTACTTACACATGTGTATAGATATTAAAGGATGCTGAAGTACCTAGAAACTCTAAAAGTCAGGAACTCATCATCAAACCTAGATCAAAAAGTACAGATGGTGTGCTTTGTGTAGAGAGGGAACTACCAGCACTGCAATGCATGGAGAAAGGAAGAAAATTGAGATTTTCCATGAGTCTCCTCTTTGCTGAAATCAAAACCAGAAGCTAGTAAGAGAATGAGACCATGCTAGCCTGGAGCACATACAAAGTAAGACGAGGGAAATATATCCATGAGTATGAAGGCAGATGATGAATACACTTTACACAAGTGATGCTATTTCAATTACACTAAGATTTGGGTGTTTGATTTTGTTTATTAACTAAGAGCCTTTGACTTAGCTAATATTTAATATGAACTCATAAAAGCAAAACAATTTAGAATGGATTAGACGACTTAATGATAACTTTTCTAATAGTCTTTGCATTTAAAATATTATTTAGGAATGTCAGATCTCCCATTGATTCACAATTGGCCTTCTAAAGAATAAACCTGAAAATTTATACCATGGAGTACTCTTGAGACTCACTGGGTTAAGGATCAGCATTGTCACTGCAATAGTTTGAGTGGCTGCTGTGGCACAGATTGGATCCCTGGCCCAGGAACTGCCACATGCCTCAGGCACTGCCAAAAAAAAGGAAAAAAAATCCATACCACATAGATTTTAGTGTCTTCACAAGGACATGAATATAATATTATATGTACCTAAAATTTGTAATACAGGAGGTGGCATCAGCAAGCAGGCAGGAGGTCCCAATATTCCTCTCTCCCACAAAAAAAATAAATAAATAAAGAACTACAAATAGAAGAAAATAGCTCTGGGATGCTCTGAATTATTACAGATAACAGAAATGCTATGGAGGACAGAAACCAATGACTGGCAGAGAGAAAAGCATATGAATGAAGCACATTTCCTGTGCTGTGTTATCCCATCCTCCAGTCTGGGGCCACGTGGTGCTAGGAGGGATTCCCTCCCAGGGCTTTCACTCACCAGGAAAAGAGCAGGAGGACTACAGCAATCACCACTGGGGACATCTGCAGCCTTTGCTACCAAGGACCCCCCCAGTTTAGAGAGCTGCCTGGAATCCCTGTGGCCGTCTCTGTCCTCCAGGGCTGGGTCTGTGGCATAGGTAAGATTTGCTCCTGTGCACTCAAGTCGTACTTATGCTCTGTTCTCCACAGTGAGGCACCATCGCATCTCGTCAGCTAGCAGTCAGGGGTTGCCGCTGTATTGTGCCCAACTTACTGAGTTCAAAGCCCTCACTTTGACTTGGCCTTCCTGGAGCCATGCTGCTAACACATTGTATCCAGCCTTCACAGGTCCTAATTCCGAGCTTAGATCTGCCATTACCCAGGCCACACCTCTGCACTGTTTCCTGTCAGCAGGTCCCAAGTCAGGGCATTAACCCACCATTACCAAAGCTGTGCTCCATTGCTTTGTGTCCTGTTCCTGGGTCCTAAGTCAAAAACAGAAGGGATTATAAATTTTTGTGGGGATGTGGAGAAACTGTTACTGTGAACGTAAGTTGGTATAATCACTATGGAAAACACTGTGGAAGCTCCTCAGAAAATTAAGATTATAACTACAATGTGACCCAATGAATTCCAATTCTAGGTTTATATCTGAAGGAATTAAATCAATATTTCAGAGATATCTGCACTCCTATGTTCATTGTAGTATTATTCATAATAACCAAAATATGGGAACGACCTACGTCTCCTTGATGGATGAATAGTCCCTATATTCTAATTTTCTTACCAAAACCATTTTGCTAAGAATAAAATAAAACATTTTAATATATCTTAGAAAATTAGCAAAAATTAAAAGTCTAACATACTGCATTATATAATATTTATATGAGAATGTCTGAAAATTATAGCTATTTGTTCCCTCTCAACATAGCATATCACAAAAATACATTTTCATGCATAATTCCTATGAATAATAATATCCCTGTTAATAAAGAAAGGTCCTGATTATGACAAACATTCACACATGCCTAAAGTTTTATGTACAGTAACTGCAAAAGTAAAAATCAAGGGGGTCTCTTAGCACTTTGATCACTGAAACTATTTTAAATATTAGGAGTAATTCCGTATATTATTCAGGCATAAAAAAGGACATTCTGTCATTTGGGACAACATGGATCAAACTGGAGGGCATTTTGCTACTTGAAATAAACCAGACAGAGGATGACAAATAGGATATGGTATTACTTACTTGCGGAACCTACAAGGAAAAAAAAAACAAAAACTAGTCTTTCAGAAATAAAGTAAAATTCTGGCTTCTAGGGGTTGCATGATTGGAGGAGATGGGGAAGTATAGGGCAAAGGGTGTATCCTTTCAGTTATCAAGTGAATAGGTTGTGAGCAGCTAACACGGAGCATGGTGACTATAGATAATAATACAGCAATGAACATTTGAAAATTTGAGAGTAGATTTAAATGTTCTTGCCACACACACCAGAAAGTTAAGTATGATAGGTAACAGATGTGTTAATTAACCTGATTGTACATTGTACATGTACATTGTACATGTACATTAACTCCTGACATTGCACACTTTAAAAATAAATAATTTTATTGTCAATTATTCCTCAATAAAACTGGAAAAGAAAACTGATAATACAATGTAAGTCATGTAGAAACTAATTTATAAAGACAAAGTTTTATTTCTTGCATGCTAATAGAAATTGCTTACCATAATATTTAAAATATTTCTGAACCAGACTAGATTACACAGAAAAACAACTTTATATTATTTTCTATTTTTTTAACCCCAAGCAGTTAAATGCATTAACAAATATGAAAAGGAAAGATGGATTGTGGAAGTCGAAGTTAAGAAAGTTACATTTTATAAAACAAATTAAAAGTAGTTAATTAAATTCTCCTTTTTTTCATATTTAGAAACATTTATATTTCATAGTAAGATATCTTTAAAGGAAGTAAACAGGCTTATATTGAAATAATTAACTCTATTTTCTGAATTACTGTAAATATTACCTATAAAGATATCTTAAATATGCTTTAATTGATTGTCTGTACATGTATTTTACACATAATCATATTACCACTTTAAAGAAACAGTTTCTCAGATTTCCCATTGTGGCTCAGCGGGTTTAGAATCCTACTAGTATCCATGTGGATGCTGGTTTGATTCATGGCCTTGCTCAGTGGGTTAAGGATCTGATACAGTGTTTGTCATAAGCTGCGGCATAGGTAGTAGATACAGCTTGGATCCTGAGTTACTGGGGCTGTAGTGTGGGCAGGCAGCTGCAGCTCCAATTCAACCCCTAGCCTGGGAACTTCCATATGCCATCCTATGTGGCCCTAAAAAAGAAAGAAAAATAAATAAATAAAAAATAAAATAAAAGTTTCTGCATTGGTGAAAATAATGCTGGCTGTTATACTATAAGATAAATAACAATCAATGATTAAAAACAACAGAAAGTTTATTTCTTATTCACATCACCAGCTGAGTGTCTGTTTCAGTGACCGAGGTAATTTCCAGCACATGAATTTGCATCTGAGTTTTCTCCATGCCTTAGGCAGATAGGAAAAGGAACATTGCTGTCCAATACATTTACCATTTTGATTAAAACATAAGATAAATTCAGAGTTCCCGTCGTGGCGCAGTGGTTAACGAATCCGACTAGGAACCACGAGGTTGTGGGTTCAATCCCTGCTCTTGCTCAGTGGGTTAACGATCCGGCGTTGCCGTGAGCTGTGGTGTAGGTTGCAGACGCGGCTCGGATCCTGCGTTGCTGTGGTTGCGGCGCAGGCCAGTGGCCACAGCTCCGATTAGACCCCTAGCCTGGGAACCTCCACATGCCGCAGGTGCGGCCATAAAATGACAAAAGAAAAAAAAAAAAAAAACATAAGATAAATTAATTAAAATAGCGAATTTTTCACTGAGAATTACAGGTTAAATATTTATATTTCTTGTTTATACAAGATAGAGTAAATCAGTAACAGAATTTTACTAAAGATCTAAAAAAACCCAAAAAACAAGAAAACGGACTCCAACATAGATAAAGGAATTTACCATAGGAAAGATGAAAGTACAGATGTGAACATGTCTATATTTTGTAATATTGACATATTTGTAACCTAATCTTATGATTTCAATTTTCTTTGACAAATAAATGACAAAGACATCTGTTAGAGTGAAGAAGATGTATGGGTATCAAAATTTGAAGAGAGGAAAGAAGATTAAACCATTTTGTGGAGAGTGAGATAGAGTGAGATAGATGGGCAGTCCCAATGGTTGGCTTGTGCATGATGATAATACATTTTAGGAAGCTGATCTGACCTCATGTGTGAAATTATCTGGCACTGCTGAGCTGCTGTGGTAAGGGCATGCTGCATTAGGCTAGTCTAGGTCATCCAAGGTTGGTGTTTTGCTTTGCAGGCTCAATAAGAGTAACAGAGGAACAAGAGAGTTTAGAGTATTTGTAAGAATGTCCTTGAAATCACAGACCATGGGACTCAAGGTAGATAATGATAATGATGAAGTTTAAAAAAAATAGTAAATGGGAGAAATTTATAGACATTTCAGCTCCTGACCAAGAGTTTTTGACTAAGCAACTAGACAATAAAATGAGATTGTGGTCACAGATGGGAATCACTGAATTAGTAACATGTAGAGTTTGAATAATTGTATTATGGGTCAAAACTGAATAATTGTACAAGGTCAAAACTGAAATTATGAAAGTGGATTTTTGAATGAGTAGAAAAGGTCACTGGACATTAAAAAAAAGGAAAGAATAAATCATAAAACAAAAATTTGGTTGTATTCTCGATTGTCTGTGTGGATGTTTTACAGCCACTTCAGTGATATCTAGGGATGGACAAAAAATAATTGTGAACCAGGTGCCAAAATGTTCAGAGGAAAAATCAAAGTGACAGAAGAAGAGAAACAGGATATTTACAGAGAGAAAGAAAAAAAAAAAAAAACAGTCTCAAAGGAGAAAATGCCAATCTCCACCTTTGGATTCTGGGATCAGAGGGACATAGAGAATAAATGATTGTTCAAGAGATTTGGGGGGTAATGAATATTATATGTTCCCCAGAGAGAGAGAGAGAATCTGAGTTCAGTGAGTGTGGTTAATTAGTGAAAGGTAATAGAGTTGAAAATACAGGGAATTCTGTGGTTATGGTGCTCTGTGTTGGAGGACTTAGAGGAGGGAGAGGGCTGAAAACTAAGACAGTGGCAATGAATTAGAAGCCACTACAGAGAAAAATAATGGATTAGAGAAACCTGGGGTCATGGTGTGTTATTGTGTATATCAACAGATGGAAACAAAGATGACAGGCATGAGCCAATGGATTTTGTCTCAATCATGCCCCTGACTTGGATGGATATAGTACTTCTGGATAAAATGTGGTTCAATCCTTTAGGTTGAAGATGAAGGTCTGCAATCTGCTTGGTGCTGTTCAGTCTGAACATAATTATGTTTACATATAAATCTCTATACCTGCCTAATTTGATATCAGTACCTACAATTAATAAAATTATGTTAAAATGGGACTAATTTTGTCTTGGTTTCAATTAAAGCCTCAGAGGCCCAAAACAATAGAACACTGTGATAAATATCCCATTATCTTTAAGTGGTGATTGAAAGTATTTGAAGGGGGAGTTTCTATTGCAGCACAGCAGTAACAAATCGGACTAGTATCCATGAGGACACAGGTTTGACCCCTGGCCTTGCTCAGTGGGTTAACGAACCAGTGTTGCTGTGAGCTGTGGTGTAGGTTGCAGATAGTGCTTTGATCCCACGTTGCTGTGGCTGTGGTGTAGGCCAGCAGCTGTAGCTCATATTAGACCCCTAGTTTGGAAACTTACATATGCCATGGGTACAGCCCTAAAAAAGCAAAAAAAAATAAAATAAAAAACAGAGTCAGCCAGTAATAATCTAGTACTAACTTCAAAGAGATAGAGTAAGGATATATTTGAAGCAAATTGTTTATGTGGATGTGCTGCCACTACCTAACATCTCTTGGGGGCAGGTGAGAAGCTCTTCAAAGATGTGACACTTGGGTTTGGGCTTAAAGTGGTAGAACAGAGAATGAGAGTTGCCCTGAAGCAGTTTTGCTGACACCAAGGTCAGGTAAAAGACGTTAAATGTATCTACAAAAGAGAGCCTGCCAGGGGTTGTATTTCAAAACACCTCTTTCCAGAACTGACTGCAAGTGTGAAAATGCTCCATCCCAAAGAATAGCTGTGGATAGAGTGTCAGAATACCAAGGGCAAAAGAAGATGCATAAGGGGCATGTATCAGAGAGTACTGTGAGCAATGACCCCCCGCAGGATAACAGTTAACACACACACACACACACACACACAGTCCTTGGTGGGAAAATGGCATCTATACTGGACTCTGTATAAGTTTGGAAAAGAGAGCATAAGAAACATTGAACCTCATTCTCTTTTTTTGAACATTATACCTTAAGTGGAAAATCTCAATGTTTAATGATTCCCAAAAATGTCTGACAAAAGATCAACTTCCTTTCAAGCTGAAAAAAAGCAAATGGTGGGTTCTCTGAACAAATAATTATTTGAAGCTTATATTCTCCTGCAGATGAACTAGATTTTTGCATATTTCACGTTCTACTCATTATCCTTTCTAATGTGGAATCTTTTAGGGACTTTTTTTGATTATACATTGAGCAAAAATACATTTAGTTGCTTAAGATAGATGTCTAGATACGGAATTCATAGAATGACTTAAACTAACTCCTATTTGTAAGTTGATTCCCAGAAATACTAGCTTCCTTTTTTAGCAACATATCCATGTCAGTTTAAGCTAACTAGCATTGTTGTGTATTACCATATTTTAAACTTATCAGTTTGAAAGATACAAAGATATCTTTTCTTCCATCTTCCTGTCATTTTTCATGATTAGTAAACCTGAATATATTATCATTACATTTCAGATATTTGTATAAGTTATTCTGTATTTTTATTAACTTCTTTTCTTAGTATTCAATATTTTAATGCTTTACTATTTATTTAAAAGCCTATATCTAGAATACATGAACTCATTATTTTATTGTACCTATTTTTTACAACTCATTTTGTCTTTTAACTTTTTCATTTATGCAAAATGTTTAATTTTCATACAGTAAAAAATAATATGTCTTTTAAAATTGGAAACACACTAACATTCAGTGATCAATATAATATTTCATCATCTTAAAGAAAAATAAATATTGGGATGAGACAGACATTCAATGCAAGATGAAATACCTACTTATAAAAATGTAAGGAGCAGTGAGTCTACAAAGTAAATTTGCATTTCCTATTTCCAAAGGATGCAAATTTTAAATAAGTAGTAAACAGTTTTGAGTAATGAGGTTAGAAAAAATCTAAAAGTGCACTGGATGTGAAGTCAGACACTTCGGCAGCAGTGTCTTGTGATCCAGACAAAGGGGCTGGCTTCTCAGACTAGGGCTTAGTGATCCCAGCCATGACACATCTGTCTAATCAGCCACTGCACTGAAAGGATGCACCCCACAAAGAACCTGGCCTCCTCTTCCAAACCGTGATTTAGACCTTAGAATCCCCGATCAACGGGTGAAGTCTTCTGGCCCTCTGTCTTCTCTCTCTTAGAGTCTCTTCGGTGTTCACACTCCTGAGCCTAAGGAATGACCAAGGAGGGTGGGGCAGGCTGTGGATTGTACCTGCTTATATGGATTTTATTTTCCAACTGCATGATTAAGAGGCTACAGAAGAGGATGGGCCAGATGTGAGAAGCAAAGAATGGACATGCTGTGATCTGGAAACCTTCCTGTGTACTGTTGTGGGTAAAAGTGGACCTGCATTTAAATTTTAAATTCCCATGGCATTAACTGAATTCTGAATAGAAAAGTCTCATATCTTTGAATCTTAGTTTCCTCACATGAACAGTGAAGGTGTTTAGCTTGTACTAATACTCCTTGGTTGGTTTTGTCCCTCTTAACAATTAAGATTCTTTTTAAAAAAAGAAATAAAAATTTAACAAAGTATACATAAAAAAAATTGACTTTTCTACCTTAAAGGGATTTGTATGCTTTAATAAATTGTTTAGAAAAGTTTTATACCAATTAATTTGCCCTGTTTTGCAGAAAATAGATTTTTACAAATTCACAGAAATGAAACATTGTGTGTGTGTTTGTGTATATAAGTAAGGACTGTCACTACAATTCAGCTTTGTGGTTATATATGTAGTTTCTAAGTAAGTCATTTCTTACAATAGCAATTATCTCCATTTATCCAGGTTTTTTGTATTGATCCATAACATATCATGGTGTCCACTTTTTACAATTTTACCCTTCATGCACAGGATACTTCCCATGTTAACCAACATATAAAACAAGAGACTCCGAATAAGTCTTAAAGAATTGCAATTCAGGGAGTTCCCATCATGGTGCAGTGGAAACAAATCTGACTAGGAACCATGAGTTGCCCGTTTGATCGCTGGCCTTGTTCAGTGGGTCAGGATCCGGCGTTGCCTTGAGCTGTGGTGTAGGTCACAGATATGGCTTGGATCCGGCATTGCTGTGGCTGTGGCATAGGCCAGAGGCTACAGTTCCAATTAGACTCCTAGCCTGGGAACCTCCATGTGCTGCAGGTGCGGCCCTAAAAAGACAAAAAGACAAAAAAAAAAAAAAGGATTGCAATTCAGGAGACACAGATTTGGGTAAACTGAAAGAGTATTCCAAGAGAAAGAGTCTGGAGCTTATAAAGAAAAAAATCCATGGGATTGTTAAAAGCTTCCTGGCAAGAATTGTGATCAATTCTGATGCAAGTCAGAAAGTATTTGTCCTTAGGGGATCACAAGTTATTTTAGGTAGGAGGTTCAATAAGTACAGGCTCATAGGAGTTTCTGGCAGATGTTCTGGATGACCTCATTCAGGCTGACACAGGTATAATCCCACTTCCTTACTCTGGCCTCCTGGCTCCATTGCAGAGAGGTCTCTTAGCAATACTGACACCATTTTGATTTTCCATTCACGTCCATTAATATGCTTAATCAAAACTTTATCCTTATTTTCCATGAATGTGGAGGGTGAATGTCACTTTTGCTTAAGATAAGTAGGCTATCCTTGGAAATGGTGAAAATATTTGTACCTTTTAATTGAATTGGAGCTGTTTCTTTGTGCTTTTGTATTTGAAAGCATTTGTATAACAGGAAAGAAGAGTAACCAAAATATATGGGTTTTGCATTACTACTTCTACCACATAATTATCTCTGTGACCCTGGGTAAACTACTGTAATTATTCGAGTCTCCATTTTATTGTCACTAAAAAAAAAAAAAAAAATCTTACCTCTGATAATGTAAGGTTAAATGGTAGAAGTCCCTGGCATAGGGTAACTTTTAAGGCTGTGTTATTTTATTATTATTCTAAAGATGCTACTTCAAACACATTATGGATATTTGGTGTTGTACATTTGCTAAAATGCCTTGGTACCAAAGAACTGCTAAAATCTGTTTGCAGCTCCTCCTAGGTCCACCTACGAGAAGCCTTTGGGCTACTTTCACAGGGCAGAGCAAGTGGATCTGTACTTCTGTAGCAAAAATTGCTTCTTTTAGAAAGGACATATTTGAGGCTACACAGCAAAATTCTTGCTGCTCTCTGGCTAATGAAAGTCAAGGACTATGCACTACAAACAGAAGAGGATAAACAGAAACTGACAGAGGCTACTCAGTTGTGTGCAGGTTTCAGTGACAAGAAGTGAGGATTTTTCAGTGAAGAAAGCTCATGAAGTATCTAGGAAACATTGCCTTTTCATCAAATTATAAAAATACATTAACCACACCTGTTAAAAAACCTTTTTCTTTGTATTTCATGATGCAGTTTTTACTAATTACAGTTGATCCTCACTAATCACAAATTTTGTATTTGCCAATTTATGTACTCACTAACACTTCCTTGTAACCCCCAAATCAATACCTGCAGTGCTTTCTGGATCACCTGCAGACATACACAGAAGGGAGAAAATCTGAGTTAAATGTTCACCTACCTAGCTGAGTAACTCTGCCTTCTTGTTTCATCTTCCATACTGCAACAAGTGATCTTTATGTGGTCTGTTTAACGTCATGGTTCACTGAGTTTTTATGATTTTTATTTTTTACTTTTTGGTTATTTTACTGTTTAAAATGGGCCCGGGATATTGGGCCCAAGGGGTGTCTACTGCTCCTAGGGCAAGAAGGCTGTGATGTGCCTCACAGAGAAAATAGATTTGTTCAAATGCTTTCTTTTGGTATGGGTAGTTATTCAAGCTTGCCCGTGAGTTCAGCATTAATGATTCGATATGTAGAAATACTCATAAACATATTAATAGATGTGTGAAAATGTTGTAACCAGCTGCTCTAGAAACCTAACTTTTTTGTCCCTCTAGGAACATTGGTTCTACATTTGTTAATTCAGGGTTTGTAGTGACTTTATAGAGTATAACTACAGCAAGTAATGAAAAACGAACTGTACTTAGTAATAAAACACTATCAAGTGTACCACATAAATACAGTGGGGTCTAAATTCCCTTGAAGCCAGCTGTGTCATATTATTAAATTCTATTAATTTGATTTATGTGAGACATTGCATTACAATTGAAAGAAGAATTTCCTATAGGGAGGGGGCAATATTTTCTGCATATATGGGTAACGTCTCAGGCATATAACTTGCAATGCAAATGTAAAGTAGAGGTCCGGCAGGCATGTTGGGTGATTTGATGACTTGAAATGGAAGCAAGATAGTAAGGAATTTAGAATGTAACAAGAAACTAAGGGCTACTGACATCCATAAAGCACCTTCCGTCCCAGTCACAAAGTACCTGTCTGTCCAAACATAACATATATCAGAGACATAACTGCCTGTTTTGTTTAATGTACTTTAAAGAATCAGCTTATATGCAGTGATTTTTAATTATAACTTCTGATACAATATACAAACGAGTCTGTCACTTAAATGACAGCATTGTCTCCTCTTGATCTCATTCTTATCCTGCTCTTGTTCTCATCACACATCACTTGGGCGTGTCCATGCTCTAGTACTTCTTAAAGTTGCCACTCAATATGCCCCATATTGTTCTAAATCTTTTAAAAATTGTTTGTTCCATGTACGTAGCATGTTTTTACATATTTGACTTTTCTCCAATTTCCTGAATCAGTATTATTATATTGCAAAAATTGTAGGTGAGAGTAAACTTTTCTTTTACTTCATGAAAATGGTGATAAATGTGTAGGTGCTGAATAAATATCAATTACTGTTTAAATTACTAGAGAAAATTAACAATTATATATACTTTTTGTATTTCAAGTTGCCACACCCTGTGTCATATATAATACATATAATATTTAATTATATAATATTGATTTACACTACATATAATTTGTATGTAATATGTAATATTTGAATATCTATATTTGTTTAAATACAGCGATTCAAAATTAAGTTGTTAAAACTGAAGATGAATAGTTTATATTCCTAATTGATTATTCATCAATGAAATTAATATCATGCCACTTGTTATTTCAAATGCATATTTTATATTTATGCATATATTTGTATGTATAGGATTAATATATACCCTATCCTTATGTTTTTGTAATTTTAAGCATGTATAGTACAACATTTTAGTAAGAATACTAAATCTCCATTAATATTTTTAAGTTCACAAACCATATAACCTTTAAATAATCACTTCAAGATCACTGGGTATGATGATATAAAATATATATTGTTCAGATCTATTTCGTAACTAAAGTAATTAACTAATCAACCTGCTTTTTTTTTTTTTTGTCTTTTTGCCTTATCTAGGGCCGCAACCATGGCATTTGGAGGTTCCAAGCTAGGGGTCTAACAGGAGCTGTGGCTGCCGGCCTTCGCCATAGCAACGCGGGATCCAAGCCACGTCTGCAACCTACACCACAGCTCACAGCAACGCCGGATCCTTAACCCACTGAGCAAGGCCAGGGATCGAACCCGCAACCTCATGGTTCCTAGTCGGATTCGTTAATCACTGAGCTTCGACGAGATCTCCAGTCAAGCTGTTTCTTCATTTTTTTTCCTGTATTTTTGTTCTCTTTTTGTCAGGACACTTGGTGCTTCCTGACTTTATATTCAAATAGGAGATTTCTGCTAAGAAATGGTGTCATGACCTATGCATAGGCTTGATTTCATTTCAGAACAATAGCTTGTAAAGAGGGAAATGCAGTGACTCAAATAAACCTAATTTACAATTACTCTGTACATTTTTTATTCTTAGTGGAATCCAGAACTTAATTATATTTATCTTATGCACCCAGCTTTATAATTTTGTCTTTCGCAGTCACTCTGTATCCTTAATATAGAATTTCAACTAGAGTACCCTTTTATAAGAAAATTCTTGGCTCGCTTGTTCAGGAGACAAAGATTTCTTTTTTTTCCCTTCATCATTGTCTAGCAAGTTACATTATCTGTTCTTTGTAAATGCTTGCCATATGTAAGAAACATACGGAAGGGTTTTATAGTTTTGTCAAGTTTTCTTAGAAGGACAATTCTGTCCAGGGCTAGCTAAGATATTACACATGGATTCTTATGTAATTCTTTCTTATCAGGAAATAATACCATTTATAAGTGCCAGCAGCATTTGTTATACTAAATTATTTACTCATTTGTAACTACTTCCTAAGAAAATACACACATGATAGATATCTATAAGTACTTTGCTTTAATAAATGATAATTCTATGGCTTTAAAGAGTTTTCTTTTAAATTTTATAACAATTGGGGTGAAACATGGAGATTTTCTGCCTTGACTAAAGCAACTGTTTTGACAATACAACTGTTTAAGACCACAATAATATTCCCCATCAAAAGAACTATGTCCCAGGCCATGCATAAATGTCTGCACTGGTAATATAATTTTATTTTTAATATACAGATCTATACATGGAGATATCATTTCTCTCCTAAATAATTTAGTTCTTATTTCACATTATAGAAGTGAAAATTACAGAGATAGGAGGGAAAGAAAGAAACCATGACGATGAGGCAAGACTACATGTCTTAATTCTTTAAGAATGTTGTACATTTTTTTGTTGTTGCTATAAAAAATAAACAACTAACTGAAAGAAATGGTTGATCATATAAAATTAACCTTCAGGGTCAGTTTTTATTTAACCACATGCTTTTTCTCATGTTGATTGATTCAGGAATTTAAGGTACTAGATGGAAATACACACACACACACACACACACACACACACACACACAAACACACACACACACCATCTTTGATTAGTTGATTGTGTGGATGTGGAAACACAGATACAGAGGGCCTACTGTAAATATATACGCATATTTTCAGCTGCAAGGGAGTTACTGCCCCTAGTGCCCATGTTGTTCAAGGACCAACTGTATGTATAAACATCATCATAGCATCATAAGTATGAAGCATTTTTCATCACTGCAAGCACTGGTTGACTGACTTACAAAGGTCATGATTGGGAAATAAGTAAGAGTTCTGTGATTTTCTTTTTTTTACTTTGGGTCCAAAGAAGAGAATGATAGATAATTGTGCCTGGCTTGTAATCCATTGGTAATTAATTCAGTTTGGAAAAGCAGAATGCATCAGGCAAGAATTGTTTTGGGTTCTTCCTTTGCTATTGCAGCTGTGTAGGCACCTTCACTGCCCCACATCCCAGGTGGAGGATGCCTATAATCTCACCCAAGTATAATAAGACCTTTGGATTCTATTTATTGCTGACTGTCAAAAGACCATCCTTTTTCAAAGTTTTTTTTCTTATTGAATCCTCAAACCTGTCCCTCATACCGGCTCCTTTCCCTCAGCATTTATATTTCTCCAAATTCAAACCAATGATCAACAAACAGATTGCTAAAATAAATTTCTTTTAGCTCTATTCTCAATCTCTATCTTTTCCTATGTACTGATCCATATGCCCTTCAGACTCAAAACTATGTTTATCAAAATTTTCAAAGAATAGCCTCTTCTCTTACATTATATATTGATTAATTCTAATATCATTTATCTCATCTAATCCAGAGAGCTAAGGGTTTTACAACTTATTCGCATCTATCATTTTCCATTGTTAAATCCTATGGTTGTTTGTTTCTAATGTAGGCTAATCACACAGGTATCTCATGTGGTTTCTTGTTTTCACTACTCCTAAAGTTTATTGTTTTAGGATTACTAACTTTCTTTTATGAAATTTGAAACTGTAGAAAAACATTGAAATGTATCCTCTGAGAATAGAAAATATAACTCATGGGGGCAGGGGAGGGAAAGATTTGAACTTAACATGAATATTCGTCCAACTAAAAGCTGAAAGTCAGAAATATTTAACAGTAGGACATTTCCCCATGAATATCTTAGTAGTCCCATTGGCCAGAAAAAAAAAAAAGCCAAATGAGATACATTCAGTGCTGCTATAATATTGTGTATAAATTCTTAAAACTCAAAAAACAAACTAATAAATACAATAGCACAGGTTTGCCTATGTCATATGGTAAATATATAAATGCTACAATAAATATGTCACTTTACCTTGGAAAAGACCTGAAGTGGTCTTTTTCTTGTAGAAATGGGTATTGAAATGTTTTCAGTTTCACCCTATAATTTATTGTAAAATCATAGATGGAGGGTTATATGAAATTTACTGAAAGTTATTAGCCAGACATAGAAGAGTGTGCTTGATAACACATGTGGTGAACTGAGGTAGGAGGTAAATGTTTGAGGTAGGCATGTAAATGTGTTTTGTACATTCCTTCATGGCTTTGTTCAGTTGAGTGAAGTTTTCCTGTTCACCTAGTATTTTTTTTTTCCTCCCAGATTAAATTGTTCATAGTTATTTGAGACAAAAAGAAGAAATGTGTCAAAATTTATAACATCTTTAAGATTCTTAGAAGTTAAAAGAAATGAGGGAAGATAAATATTGGTAAAGCAAGAGATGCAATCCTCAGAAATGACAGATTTTTTTTAATATAAAGAAAACTGAAGATAACAATAATGTCATCCACCATGTTGTGTATGGGTTATTTTACAGTTTGCATTTAAGCATGCTGTAATGGGAGCTGTGATTTTAGGAGAAAGCTATGTTATACTTTAGGTAAGAAGATGCGCACATTTGATTAAAAGTAAAAGAACTGGGACTGTGCTTTCTATTTTGCATGTAAGGAGATTGGTGTTCACCATCCCGTCATAACAAGTAAACAGGCAGAATAGAATGAAAAACAGGCTGAAAAATCAGTAATTCTTCTTGGATCCATAAGAGAGTAGAGGACACAGGGCAAGTTGCTACTCTTGACTACTCTCAAGATAAGATAGAGAGACAGGCAACTAGAAGTAGATGTGGCTTACCAGAGTAAGGACTTATGAGCATTAAATGATGAGGAAAGCAGTGTTGGCCTAAAAAACCTGAACTGTAATTGATGAACTGCAAGAGGTTCAGTTTGGACAACTCAGAGAGTGAAAAACTCTGGGGCAAGGCAGTCTTGTAAAGGGGTGAATACAGTCTTGTGTAATTTATCACCTAGAAATTGACCATGTTCCCACAGTAAATACCAGAGAAAAGTCACCTCAGGCTTCTAGCGTGAGAACCATTTTGAAGAACACACAGGCCCTCTGTTCTTCTGAATAAGGGCTATCCTCAGGGAAAACTAGTTAGTCATAGTTTAACATTCCAGAGTTTTATCAGAACATAACTGACCTTGCGAAGGGAAATACCCAGCTCCAGGCCACCTTAGTGATTCACTCCCATGTAAGTGGGGAGAAAAAAAATGAGAAACTGTTGTAAAGAAAACAGTCCAAAGACACAGGCTCCCTAAAAGACTGAGACCTAATCATAGGGTTATAAAATACTTCCTCTGCTCACTCACCTTACCACCACATTACTAAATGCCTATTTACAGCAGTTATTTTTACCTGGTACATCATCAACTGCTATCAAGGAAACAATTAGGAAGCATACGAAAAGAAAAAACAAAAAAAACACTTTAAAACATCTTTGAGGAGTTCGTGTCAGGGCACAACAGAAACGAATCCGACTAGGAACCATGAAGTTTCGGGTTCAATCCCTGGCCTCACTCAGTGGGTTAAGGATCTAGCATTGCCCAGAGCTGTGGTGTAGGTCACAGACGAGGCTAGGACCTGGTGCTACTGTGGCTTTGGCATAGGCTGGCAGCTACAGCTCCAATTAGATTCCTAGCCCAGGAACTTCCATAAGCTGCAGGTGTGGCCCTAAAAGACAAAAGACAAAAAAAAAAAACCCAAAAACCCAAAACAAAACAAAAAACAAATTTGATTAATATGCTAAGGGATTTAAGGAATAAAGTAAACAACATGAAAGAACAGCTAATTAATGTAAGTAGAGAGATGCAGGTCCTAAAAAAGAATTCCAAAGTCATACTAGAGATAAAAAGCAAACAAATAAAGAACACTAACAAAAATGAAGAATTCCTCTGATGGACTCATTACTGGATTGATGAGAAGAATCCTCAAAAATTTAAGGAAAAAAAAAGGAACCAAAGAGCCAAGAACTGTGAGAAAGCAACAGAAGAAATAGTTGAAACAACAATAATAATTTCCTCAAGTTAATGTCAGCCACCAAATCACAGATCCAGGAACCTCAGGAAAATTAAGCTGGCTAAATGTCAAAAAAAAAAAAAAATTAAACATAGAAATATCATCTTCAAACCTCAAAAAAAAAAAATCTTGTAAGAAACCAGATGGGGGGAAACATCTTAACTACAGAGGAATATATAAAAACTATATCTGACTACTTAGAAACCATTCAAGCAAGAAGACAGTGGAATGAAATAATTAAAGGATTGAGAGAGAGAAAATAAACCGAAAACCCCCACCAAACTACAATTCTCTATCCACGATTATCCTTCAAAAGTAAGGATAAATAGACTTTCTCAGACAAATTGAGGGAATTTGTTGCTAACAAACTGGTTGACAAGAACTATTAGAAGTTCTTTAGAGAAAAGGAAAATAATATAGGTCAGAAGCTGACAACTGCATAAAGAAAAAAAGAGTATCAAAGAAGGAATATGTGATGGTAAAATAAAAACTTCCTTTTTCTTAATTGATCTGACAGGTAATTTTTTCAAAATGCTAACAGCAAAAATATATGCTATTATGTATATCTTGTGTGTGTGTGTGTGTGTGTGTGTGTGCCTACATACAAGTGAAATGAATGACCGCAATAATAAAAGAGACATGAGGAGGGAATTATGATAATTTTGTTATTATAGGGTATTTACAGTGCTCACTAAGTAGTATAGTATATTTGAAAGAGGGCTTGGATAACTTGTAAATGATTACTCTAAAGTAACCACTAAAAATCATTACTGTATAACTAAATGATGAAAAGCAAACAAAATGGAATTATATAAAATACTCAATTAAAATTTAAAAGGCAGAGCAAGGGTGGAAGACAAAAACAGGAAAAACAAAGGTAACAAATAGAGAAGAGTACAAATATAGAAAATATTATTTCCATTACATCAGCTCTCATTTTGAGTGTCAATAGTCTGAACATCAACTGAAAGATACTGTCAGAATGAATAAAAAAATTAAGAAAAAAATACCTTTTTAAAAATAAGAAACCCACTTTAAATATAAATACATATATATATTAAAAGTAAATGGACAGAGAAAAACATACCATGCTAACACTAATCACAAAAAAGCAGGAATAGCTATAACAATTTCGAACAGACCTAACTCCAGTGTAAGGAATGACATCAGGGAGAAAGAAGTGCGTTACATAACAACAAAGTGGTCAATTCTCTAAGATGACATAATAATTCTTAATGTGTATGTGCCTAACAAGAGTGTCAAACGACATGCAGCAAAACAAATAGAACTTCAAGGAGAAATAGATGAATTCACTATAATAGATTGATACTTCAATACCTCACAATCAGAAATGGACAGATCCAGCAGGCAGAAAATCAGTGGAGGTTGGGCTAATTCAACAATGCCATCAATTAACATGATATATTAATATTTTTAGACTATTTCACCCCACAACAGTAGAATATGTGTTTTTCTCAAGCTCCTGTGAAACATTCACCAAGTCAGACTCATTTCTGGGCCTAAAATTCACCTTAACACATTTAAAAGAATACAAATCATACAATGTCTGCTTTCAGGTCACCAAGGGAATTAAACTAGAAATCAGTAACGGAAAGATAACTAGAAAAATCTTAAAAATACATGCAGGTTAAACAATGCACTTCCAGCTAACATAGATCAAAGAAGAAATCACAAGACGAGCTAAATGAAAATAAAAACACCACCTTAAAAAATATAGGATGTAGGGAAAGCAGAACTTAGAGGGAAATGTATATCATTGAATGCTAATAGTAGAAAAGAAGGATCTAAAATCGATAATCTTTGTGCCCCACTTGGGAAATTAGAAAAAGAGAAAATTAAATCCAAAGTAAGCAAAAGTAAAGAAATAATAAGAATTAGCGCAGAAATCAATGAAATTGAAACAGGAAATCAATAGAGGAAAATCTTCTTCGAAAAGATCAATAAAATTGATAGGCCTCTGTCAGTATATAGAATAAAAGAGAATGTAAATTACTAATATCACAAATGAAACTGGGGACATCACTAGAAATACCATGGATACTAAAAGCATGCTATGGAAAATGCTATGGAAAACTCTTTGTACACAAATTTAATAACCTAAGTGTAATGGATCAATTCTTTGAAGAAGAGTCAGTTAAAACTCAAAGAAGAAATAGACAATCTGAATAAGTCTATATCTATTAGCTTTAATCAGTAATTAATAATATTCTAAAACAGAAAGCACCATGGCCAAATGGATTCCCAAGTAATTCTATCAAACAATTAATAAAGAAATTATACCAACATCTACAATCTCTTTCAGAGTATCGAAACAGGGGGAATACTTCCTAATGCATTCTGAGGCCAGCATTACTCTAATACCAAAGCCAGATAAAGATGTTACAAGAAAAGGAAACTGCAGACCAATACCTCTAATGAACATTGATACAAATATTAACATTTCAAAACCACAAAAAAGTATAAGAAAAATTATACACCGTGAGTTACTGGGATTTATCCCAGCTATGCAAGACTGACTCCACATTTGAAAATCATATAATGTGATCCATCATATGTATCAACAGACTAGAAAATAGAAATCACAAGATTATAGCAACAGATTGAGAAAAAGCATTAGACAAAATCCAATACCCATTCGTGATTAAAAAAAAAAAAAAAACAACTCTTAGTGTACCAGAAATAGAAGGAAACTTTCTCAACTTTATAAAATCTCTACAAAAAGCTATGGCTAACATCATAGTAAGCGGAGAGAAACAAAGTTCTCCCACTAAAGTCAAGAACAAGGCAAGGACTACCCACTTATCAGCCCATTCCATCATCATCCTAGAAGAGGCAGCACCATGGAGACAATGAAAAGGTTAGTGGTTGATAGAGGTTGGAGGGAATGAATAAATAGGCAGAGAACAGAGGGTTTTTTAGGGCAGTGAACATACTCTATTATTACAATGATAAATGTGTATCATTTTCTATTTGTCCAAATTCACCAAGAGTGAACACCAAAGTAAATTATTAACTTCAGGTGATTATGATGTGTCGATGTAGGTTCAACCTTGGTTTAAGAAAAAAAAAAAAAAACAGTCTAGGGAGTCATGTTGATTTTGGGGAGTCTAGGCATGATCTGTTAGTGGTTCAGGGTGTTTTTGGGAAATCTTTACTTTTCTCAGGTTTGTTATAAACCTAAAACACTCTAAAATTTAAAGTATTTTAAGAAAATGTAAAAGAATGCCAGACATAGCTTTTGGAAGCAAGAGGGGATCAGTTTATGGAAGAAAAGCACAAAGCAGTAATGAAAATAACATAGGAAAAGAATAAGTAAACAAGCTTATTTCTTGAATGATGACCTGATTGAACAGAAATACCTAGAATGACAGATCAATAGACTAATAGGGATTCTGATAAAATTAATCTGAACTATTTTGTTCTGTAAAGGGCATGGGGCTATTACTTATAATCTCTAATAATCTGTTTCTGAGAGAGTGTTTGAGTATATTCAGTGACTGTCAGTGGAATTAGTTCTAACATTACCTTTAAAATTGTAAGTGTGTGGTTGTGTTTGTGTTGTGTTTGTGTGTGCATGAGTGTGTTCCAAGAGCCCTCGACTAGGTTTTTTGTGAGAAATCAACATATCCCATTGACAACGTTACCTAAACTTAGTTACCATTTAATTAACAAGGAATTAGATCAAAATTTGTATGAAGATTGTGTTTGCTTCCTCTCAAGATTTGCTTCTTCTAGCTTCTTAAGAACATGGTTAATATGTCCAACATTTGATAGGGTCCAAGTATTGGTTCCATCCCTTGGCAATTGCTTGACTTTTTCATAATTAGAAAAGTTGGCAATTACTTGAATTCCTGATATATATTTGTAAATCTTGAGGCTAGCTGGCCTTATCAATATCTTTTATAACTCTAAAACCTAAATGGTAATATAGCTAACAGAAGTTCTTAGAAAGTATTTAATGAATTAACAAACAAACCTAGATATATGATACTGGAACCTATCAATGATATATTTTAACCATGTATCAAATAATGTTTTAAAGGGCATACCGTTGAAAGGTGTGATTTGCCATTTCTGTCCAAGGTCTGAAAGGCCAGAATCACTGCCCTATATTAAAGAAAGTACTAGAACAGAATCCAAGAAAATCTGCTACATGAAATCTCCCCACCTGCAAGTACATTTCAGTATAAACTCCTTGAGCATGTATACATTTGGAGCAATCTCATTTAATGGGGGCAATGAACTTTCAAAAAACAGGAGATAATTACATGTGAATAAAATACGAGACTGTATACCTACAAAGAGTTACTGTCCAAAGAAGGAAATGTGTTAAAACAATAAATGCTGGCTATAATGTCAGCTCACTACCCATCCCTTGTCATTACATGGCCCAAGAGAAAATAAAAAGAAAGTTGTTCAAATTCAGAACACTTTCAAGGAACAGAGAGAAACACTTATGGCCTTGCTCTTTGACATTTATGGTTAAAAACATAGCTAAGTGCTCTTTCTGGGCACTGATTTCCCATCACCTCTCCAAACACTTCAGTTATATTTACCTTTCCACGTGATTAGAGGCTGGTCAGTACACTCTGGAGAATAAATTGAGAAATGCTTAACAAAACCTTGACTCGCACAAATGGTCTTACATAAAGGCTGCAATACATGTAGTCCATTGACTTTAAAATCTCAAGCCTCTCCTTACTATTACTGTCACAGTTAGAGACAAGTCTATCTTGAAAAAGATTTTTACAATGAAAGCTTTTGTAAATCCTGAAATATAAAAAAGTAACATCAGCAACAGTAAAAACTTTTGTTTTCTTAAAATGTGCAATTCTTTTATTTTACATAAAAGAGCTAAGAACTGAGTGATTGCGCTTGGTTGGGTTTTTGGGAGGAGAGGGAAAAATCAATTGAGAGGAACATAGTCAAGAGGAGTAATTTCCTTGGATGACTAGGGACATAACGTAAATCAAAAGAATTGGGGATTATTTAAATTTCTTTCTTCAGGTAGTCACTGAAGTTCTTCAATGATATTCAACAAAAGTATTTGAAACAATAATTTTACTTTAGCTTTGCATGGAACAGTCACTGACTCAATGTTGATGACTATTTTATTTTTTAATTTAAAATCTTCTGTGCACTTTTCAAAACAAAGTTACTTTTGATGGTGAACAATGTTGGATTGTAAACTTTATATATTGTTGAACATATTTCTGTACATTCGATCATTTTAATCTAGTTTAGATGGTGGATTTCTGTATATTTTAATAAATACTTTAACGGAATTATTAGAATGGCCTGCCACTATAGGAACTTTATCAAAAGGGTATGAGTAAGGCCGTTGTAAGAAAGTAGCCCTCTGTAACAGTGGCTTAAATAAGAAACACATTTACTGTTGTTTTGTATGTCAGACATGATTCAGAGCTGAAAGAGCACCTTCTATCTCAAGGTACAAGAAAATTGCAAAGGTTTCAACATTTCCAAGAAGTGGGAAGGGAGAAAAGACTGAGAGAGTACATGCATTTCCTTTAAGAGCATAGGCCAAAATGGCACACCTCCATACTATCTGGTTACTTGGTCACAAATAACAAGGATGACTAAGGAATGGAATGCAGGCTAAGAAGCCATGTGGCCAGGAATGAAGTAGAGAGAGGTTGAGAGAGAAAAAGATAAATGAACGTTTGTGGGTAATTTTTAACAGGCTCAGCCCTGAACTATTTCCAAAGTGTAAGATCAACTCCATTAACTCTTTTCCATATCTTCCCTTATGAATCTCAAGAACAGATTTTAAAATACCATTGAAAGAAATCGCTCACCTCCTCTGACTAAATTTCTGTTTTGCCCTCTACAGCTTTGCCCTTCAAATGTAACTCTCTTGTACATCACTAAAGCTAGAATAAACCTACTGTCGTTTTGTTCTTATACTGTGCTGGTATAAGACATTGCTTAATTTCTCTTTCTTTTGCTAGAAATTCAATCTTCTTAAAATCAAATTTCATCCAAATGTTTGAAACTTTTCATGTCCTATTTTCTCAGCAATCTATCACAATGAAGATTTTTATCTCCCTAAATCCAATGAATCCCTCTTCACTAAATATATCAAAAATCTCCATAACCCTCAGATGTCACTGATTCCTAATTCTCCATAGGACATCATTTGTCTCCATTGTGGATTCCTTTTGTTTTGTGTATTTTACAAGCAATAATGTTCTCTATTTTCATCACTAGACCACTGATATTTTTTAAACCTACCTGACTTAGGAACTATCATTATTTTCATCTGTATGACACTGATTCTCTAAATTCCATTCATGATTTCATTAATTGCACTTTTCTGCACATAAATGAGCCTTTAAAAACATTTTTATTGTATTAGAGTATATAAAATATATAGCCAAACCACTTTGTCATAAGTGTAGAATTATTAAAATTCAAATTCAGCATCAATCATTATGCCTAGATAAACTTACCCAATTTTCATGTGCAGCCTGATGAGGCATTTTTTTCCCCCTCAGAAATACAAAATCAGTGCCTAGTTTGTCTTCAAAATTTTATGACAAATTTACCTGGAGGAACAGCTTTGTCCTGTCATGGTCCCACAAAATGCTCTTCTTCATTATTACCCAGCCTTAAAATAAGTTGGTAACAGGTACTTTGGTCAGCATATTTGTTTATATGTATTATGTGTATGGGTAGTGGTGGTGAACGAGGAGGTTGCAAAGTAAAGCCTCCTCCTTGCTAAGTGGGAGCCAGGGACCTTCTGTGAGGGAATGGACAAAGGTGCTTGCTCACTGAGGAACCTGCTCAAATTTAGGGAATGTGACAAAGATGGAATTGCATGATCATTTCAGGAATAAAATTACCTTTAAAAGAGAAATCCATCTGGGATAGTTTTAGAAATGTGTTCTGGTGAAATCACGCTCCCTGGAAAGTAGATCTAAGGCTCTGGGCATATATCACCGTCATTACTCTTTCCCTCCCCTACTACTATGGAGATCTAGAATCTTCACCAGGAGAGTATAGTTGGGTTGCTGAAGGAAAGCTCATGAAAATGGGTCGAATGAGGTATTTCTTACTCTCAGCTTGTTCATACTCAGCCTCCAGCAAGTCATCCAAACTGCCGTTTAAATGCTTCTCCCTGTTCAGGCCTCCAGCAGTTTTTGCGCCAATAAGCAGACCTTGGATTCCTGTCTTTCTAGATTTTGGAGAAACGATTTGCCCTACAGCCTTAGGACACACAGACGTAAGAATAATTTTCAGCTTTATTTGTCAAGTTTTTGTGTGTGTGTGTGTTTGGCATTGTTTGTTTGTTTGTTTGTTTTTAATAAGGATGAGAGTGAGAAGTTCCAATCTCTTTACATGTTTACATGATGGGGCCAAAATTAGAAATCTTAATTCCCATGGCTCAAGTAGTAGAAAAGAGTCCCCAGTAATAACTGTGGTAGTCCTATGCCTAAAGGGTCACGTGTAATTGTTTCTCTCAAACAAAGCAGGGCACTTGAGGCTATTTACTTTCCAAGATACTAGCAAGGATACGGGGATTCATGGACACAAAGGGCATACGGGGCTTAATCGGACTTCTTACAACTATCAGTGGATTTTTAATTCCTATTTCTCTTTGGAATTAGTGATTGGATGAATGTGTGTGCATGTCTGTGTGTGTGTGTGTGTGTGTGTTACTAGCAAAAGTATAGGCTCGTGTTGAATAGACTTTTTTTTCCTCATTAGGATTATATACTTGGTTTCCAAAAAGTATGTCCAACTACTCACTACAGTAAAACCTGTAAATGTTTAAAGGACTTATAATATTATTTTATGAATGTAAAATGAAATTAGCTAGCATACTGTCCCAAGAGAGACATATAGCCACAAAGGAAAATGGGGCCAATGTCACTATCTTCCTTAAATTCCTTTTTAGAGCCCAACATGGAACATAAAGTGGAACCTCTCAAGCTAACCTAGAAAATGCTGCAGTAGCAAACAACCTTTAAAGCTCAGTGGCTTACACAACAAAGGTTAATTTTTTCAGTGCTAACTTTTCATTCACATTTTAGCTCTTGCCTGTTTCCTGTCCATCATACTCAGGAATATAGGCTACTAGAGCCCCACCATTTAGAATATATCAGTCTCATTGGTAGAAGAAATCGAAGGTGCTCAACTGGGTACTAAAATTTCTTCCCACAAGTTATACACTTTACTTATATTCACATTTCATTACCCAAAGGAGAGAAACTCTTAAAACTATCTCCTATAATATAAAATAGTGCATGTATAATGTCCTTATATGTTAAGAGTTAAAGAGTTAAACAGAAAATAATTTCAATTAAAAAATCTAAATATATATTAAAATTTTCCAATATAATATTCATGTAGAGAAAAGAACTTGACAAGTTTATTTCCTCAAATACATCTGAATATCTATGGGAAAAAATGAAGCAAAATAAGAGACAAACATGTCTATTTCCCTCCAGGCTCTCTTCCCACAGTTTGCCTTTCAAACACTGTAACTGCTATGAGACGTGACCATTATCATCATTTTATAGCTTTTAAGTAACCTGCCAAAATTACACAGCATTTAAAAGTCAGAAACATAATGGGGTCCTAGAATCCTCTTTTTCAAATAGCCCTGCTAATGGTCCTAAAATGGGTAAGTATATTCATAAAAATAAAGTATTTTTAGAATTTTCTCTTTTTTTTTTCATTCAGTAGGCACTAGATAAAAACGTGGTATAAGACCCTTTTCTTTCTCATCAAAGTTGGCATTGAATACTATTAAAGATTATATAATCCATTTTAGGCGCCTTATGAGACTGAGGAAAAAGCTGGAAAGATTTAAGAGTCTTCATTTTTCATACTGTATCACCTTCAAGTAAACTTCAAGTATATGCAGGTGACTACTTTGGATCAGACAAGAATCTAAAGTAATATCAGCTATTTCCAGAATAATTTGACTAATTTATAGTTTCAGTGAATATATGTATGTATATATCTATATATGGGTGTGTTGTGTGTATATGTGTGTATATACATGCATGTGTATATACTGTTAAAGTTACTGATATTGGTGACTATTTTCACTAAAAAAATTTGTATAATTTAATGACTCTCTGGGCCATACACATACACGTACACTCTAACTGAAAGAAAAAAAAAAAAGCTCTCGAACGTACAATCAAGGGACACATCCTATGTTATATTACCAAAGAAAAGTGATTCCACTTACCTGCTTCATATTGAATGGTATGAAAAAGAAGTACATATTGTTCTGAATAACTAATTTGTTTACACAAATTTATTTAATGAAAATGTGTTTCTTTTGTCCAATTCTAATAGTGTTTGTGTCCCAGTAGCTATTTAATATTTATATTAAGGCAATTATTTAATATTTATACCAATAGACATTGGAAGACCCCTAACTGAGCATATATGTTCTTCTTGGTCAAAGGTAAGGTATATATAAATATCTAAAATTTGGGGGCAGGAGGCTCACAGTTTTAGCTCACAAACATATATTATAAAAGGCTTATCACTGACCAACTTGATCCATTTAAATGAGAATTTAGGTCAAGAATATGCTAAATAAATACTAAGATGCAATATTCATTTCAAAACTACTGCCTTTATTTTTATAGTAATACTGAAATACACATGGGACTGTAATATGTCTGATAAGGATAACTTAATGAAGCCAATCTGACCTAAACTTCATATTCATCTATATGGTGTGAGCAAAAGAAAGTACATATTAAAGGAGTTCAAAATGTTATATGGTAAACAATATCAGTCATTAGAAAGAACACATGCTTTAGGGAATAAGCACCCTAAATTGCTGAAAAGAAATTAATTTTGTATGTGATAAAGTCCATAAAATTTTGAGATGGAACCACCTTTATTTTAAAATGTCCAGTCTTAGAAAGATAATGTGTAAGCAAATCTAAGATTACAAAGTCACATACAGTTTTAAGAAACAAATACAGAGATTTCTTATAACTTTTACCCATTTTCCCCAATGGTGACATTTTGAAGACTCTAGAATAATATCATATCCAGGATAATGATGTTCATGCAATAAAGATGCAGAATAAATCTTATCCTTAGCGTTGTTGTTTTATACCCTTCTCTCCTCCTATCCCTGTCACCCACACTAATCTGTTCTCTATTTCTATGATTTTGTCATTTCAAGAATGTTATATGTAAGAAATAATTATAACATTCTCAGATCTGAGCATAATTCCTTATAGATTGAGTTAGGTTATGAGTATCAACAGTTGGCTCATTTTTATTGTTGAATAATATTCTGTGGTAGGATAAACCACAGTTTGTTGAACCATTCACCAACCATACACAGTTTATTTGTGTACTGGTAAACATTTATGTACATGGTTTTGCATGAACACAGGTTTTATTCTCTTGGATGAATTCCCAGAAATGGAATAACTGAGTCCTATGGCAACTGCATGTTCCAATTTATAAGAAACTGCCAAGCTGTGTTCTCTTATAGTTTTGTTTTTTGCCATTTTCCATACACATGCATTTTCCAATCAAGGATTACTTTTTAATTCCAACCAATATGCTTTTCGTTCTTATTGTATTGACTCAGATTTCCAGTAAAATCCTGTGTGAGAAAGTGGTGAGAAGAAAAACTTCTTGTTTTATCCATGATATTCTGGAAAAAAATATTAATGTTAAAGAAGAGGTGGCTATAGCTTCTGTGCAAATGCTCCTTATAAAGCAGAGACATGTTTCTATTCTTATATTTTATCAAATGGGTTTTCTGCATCAATTTAAGCGATAATACAATTTTACACCCTTAATCTGTTAGTGTGGCAAATTATTCCATGGTTAACCAACCACACATTTCTGGGATATATTTTACTTGATCATGGAGTACTACACTTTTTAAGTGTTCTTGGATTATATTTGTTAATATTGTACTAAGGTTTTCTATGTGTGTCTACATGAAGAATGTTGTTCTGTAGCACGAGTGTGTATTTCCCAGTACTCAGGGCAGGCTCATAGTTTGAATGGAGAGGTTACTCAATTCTCCTGCTTCAGTCTTATTTTAGGCAGCACTTGAGTACCTAAACCTCAAGAATGATACTTTCTCAGTAGTCCTAACTGTCCTTGTGTGGCCTAGGTTTCAGTCTTTCCTCTCACTTGGTGCAGGGTCCAGGCCAGGGGTTTTCTGTCTTTTCCCAAGTGGCAGAGGTGTTGCCTCAAGTCAGTGTAGAGTCCTGGAGATAAACAGGCTTCCTGTCCCTTTTCCAGCAGCAGATGACTTTTGCCTTGTATGACAACAGTGTCTGTAGTATAGGCATGTTATCTACTCCCCTATGGTAGTCAACCACCACACTGTTGAGTTTACACAGGATCCAGGGTGTAAAGGGTTTTATCAAGGTTCTATTGCTTCCACTTGGCAATCCCTGAATGTCTATACTGCAGAGAGTTTTTTCAGTCAGGTCTCTGGTCCTGCCACTCTTCTTCCTTGTGAACACTGGGTGGAGGACTGCAGAAACAAGTTGTAGAATGGTTGTTGATTTCTCTTGTTCTGGGTGTTTTCTGGGTGCTTTTTTTTTTCTAAATTGTCACACTAGCCTAGACCTTTAAAGATTTGTTAAAAGTCCAGCTACTTTATTTCCTGCTTCTATGAAGCACACTTGTTCCCCTTGGAGATCCACCTAAAGTAAGCCAGTACATTTGCCCTGTGCCTACAACATACCTCTTTGAATCGCCACCCTTACTGTTTGGATTTAATTTCACCAGATGACCTTGCAATCTGAGTCATCTGATGAGCTTAAAAAATAGTTTGTAGGCTAGTGAACTTATTTTTTTAGAGATGATATAATGCTCTCTTGTTGTTTTCTATGTAATAATAGGAAGTAGAAGGCTAAGCATACATGCTATGATTTTTATTATAAGCATTTCTAGAGTCAATGACCAGTGTTTCCCTAGGATATATGATTAACAATTTCCACAGGATAGTAAAACATTCCTTAAATTAAATGCAAGGAATTTTTACATTTTTACCTATTTAGTTTATAGGACAAAGTGGGAACCTTCATGATTAGCACCTGTCAAGTAACAAGTTCAGGATCAATTCCACAACTTTATGCTAAACAGAACAGAAACAGGCTGCACTGAGAAGAGTCAGAGCTCAAAAAGACAGTCAGCAAGAGGCTTTACTAGGGCATCAGATTCCCACTGTTGCCCATAAATTTTTCATTGGTGACGGTGCTGTACTGGATATGTAATGTGGGTTCATGTTCCTGAAAGGATATTGTTCCCCCTCAGTTCTCTTTCTTTTATAGAAAATGATGATGAAGCAGAAATTCAGTAAAAGAATATCCAGGGAAATCTGGATTTGGTATCTTATCTGAATTCACTAATCACAATTTTCAGCTAATTGACTTTGACAAATTTTCTTCTTCCAAAACTATTGACTCTCCCCTCTCTAAATAACAGAGGCTGGTGTGTGATAAACATTGTATCATATGTAAAATTAGCTGCTAACAAATATATGAACATATGCTTGTAAGTATAGCACACGAATAAATCTTACTCAGAAGCTAATGCATACACACATTCACAGGCACACATATCTGGAAGGTAAGCAGGTCAGGGACTCAGAGTTTATAAAAGCAAGAGCTTTCAGGAAAAATATTACATTTAATAAGATAATTATCTGTATGAGAAAACTATGAAATCTTCATGTAAGGAAACTTTGTAAGTTGCATCAAGGTAACCCTAGCTGTTAGGTGCTTACGTGGAATTGTTTTGGAGAATTTTCTTTTTATTCCGTACCCCTGCTTTATTTCTCCATTACGATGATTTTATAGTGAACATGTCTCCTTGTAAAGTAATTTTAGCAAATGTTTAAAAGTATCTTCCGGGCTGAGTGTATTAAGTTTTATATAAGCTCTGTTTTTGATGTTCTGCTTTATTGCAACTATGTCCATGGACCCTATAGTGTTTATGTAAGCTGCAGGCTACTGCCATCATCTTTAGAACATCTAGCCAACTGCTTTTATGTCTTTAAGAAACTCTTAACAGCTAAAATAACATTGGCAATAAGCACATCAGGAAATAAAGATACATTTCAGGAATGGACTTCCCTAAAACTCTGCCGACTGATGGCTGAACAGCCCATAAGAGCTTTTGTAGCTTTTGCAGATAATCAAGAATGGAATTTCTGTTCAGATTTTTACTCTCAGAAGGAGATTATTTTCACTTAGAAAAGAGAATATGTTCTGAAAAAAACATGTGTGATGATTTTACTGGATCGATTTTTATGGCAGTATTTGATTCTTTTTTTGGATTAGAGGAAAATGACTGGTTAATTTCAACAGCTTCTAATTTAGTGAACACTTTGGGTTGGTTTTATGGATTATTCCTCCTAGAACTCACAGGAAATCAAAGCAATATGCATGTTATATTTTTTTCCCTTTGTCCTCCTAACCTTTAAAATCAATAGTAGTTTGCAATCTCCAATTCAAAATAAAGTTGGAGTTCATGGGAGGCTCAGTGGTTTAAGGATTTGGCATTGTCACTGCTATGGCTCTGGCTCCTGGTGTGCCTTGGGTTTGATCCCTGGCCTGAGAGCTTCCACTGGAAGGCCTTAGTTTCTTCAAAATATCTCCCTAGAGAATCATTATAAATCACAGAACAGCCTCCGTGTTTTGAGCCAGTGTTTTTATGTTCTGAGCTAGGGTTTTTATGTATATTCTTACTGAAAATTCTCCTCAGCAAATCTCAATGACTATTACGTTTCCCTATTTGAAAATGTGGAGTCAGGTTGTACAAAACTCAAGATTTCTTTTCAATGCCTACAATCAAAATTAGTGAGTTAGAATAATATAAAAAAACTGGAAAGGTTGATTCAAATAAAAGATTAAAATTATCCATAAAGATAAAAATGTGAAAAAAATTAGAAGAGACACATAAAGGATGAAAGTTTATTGGAGAGAGCCTTAAATAAGGTAATTACAGAGTGACTGCAGCACCCATGAACTACATTATCTATCACACAGCTTGGACTCTTCATGGCTGGTTTGATTTCACCATGGCTTATCTTTTTTAGAGCATGGCTTCATCTCCATAATGCTCCAAACATTTTTAGAGTAAGGAGTATTGGAAATATCTAAGCATCTTTATCTAAGCAGGCTTCAGCAGCTTTTTAAAAACTGAGTTACTTTTGGACCTTCTGACCCAGCTGCTAAGCTAAAATAAATGCAGTGGAAATGAGCCTCCAGGTAGTCTGAATTTGTCTGTCCTCGGCTCCAGAAGCCACCTGCACTTTCCTAAGCCAGAAAGCCTAAGGAAGAGCAGATATGTACATAAAGAGCTGTTCTATCTTTCTAAGGTCTTTCTCGTTTATCCTCAATTTCACTTAATTTCATGATCGTTCCTTGGGCAGCCCAAACCAGCCTCTGAATCATTTAATTTTTTAAATTTCCCTAATAGAAATGGCTAGGCACTTCCAAAATCTGTCAGATATAAGTCTGTTCATTTCTATTACTATTATTTCTTATCAGTTTCCTTCAATAACTACAATAAGCACCTAAATAATTTTTCTGCACTCTCCCACTTTTTGTTCAAAAACTATGTTTTAAATCATCACTAATATAGTTTTTAAGAACTATATTAAGAGTATATATATATATATTATTACATGTTCTCTAATAACTTGAAATGCTTGACTAAAATTCTTTACCATAGCATCTATTACAGAAGGGTTTAATTAACTTCCTGCAAATTTTTTTGCTGTCTTCCCCCATTTTAGTAAGTTTTCAGTTGATTTACAAGGTTGTGATAACCTCTGCTGTATAACAAAGTGACATAGTCACACATATACACGTCCATTCTCAGATTCTTTTCTCATATAGATTATCACAATACTTGGTAGAGTTCTCTGTGCTGTATAGCAGGTCCCCATTGGCCAATCATTCCATATACCTCAGTGTGCATGTGCCAATCACAAACCCCCAATCCATCCCTCCCACCCCCCATCTCCTTTGGTAGCCATAAGTTTTTTAAAGTCTGTGACTCTGTTTCTGTTATGCAAAGAAGTTCATTTGTATCGTCTTTTTTAAAATCATATAGGTGATATCATATGATGTTTGTGTTTTACTTTCTTTCCTTTTTTTTTGTCTTTTTGCCTTATCTAGGGCTGCACCCATGGCATATGGAGGTTCCCAGGCTAGGGGTCTAACAGGAGCTGTAGCTGCCGGCCTTCACCACAGCCATAGCAACATAAGATATGAGCCGCATCTGCAACCTGCACCACAGCTCACAGCAACGCCGGATCCTTAACCCACTGAGCAAGACCAGGGATCGAACCCCAACCTCATCATTCCTAGTCAGATTCATTAACCACTGAGCCACGACGGGAACTCCATGTCTTTCACTTTCTAACTTCACTTAGTATGATCATTTCTAGGCCCATCCATGTTGCTGCAAATGGCATTCTTTTTTTTTTTTATGGCTGAGTAATATTCAGTTTCGTGTATGTGTGTATGTACATCTTCTTTATCAATTCTTCTGTTGATGTACATTTAGGTTGCTTCTGTGTCTTGGCTATAGTAAATAGTGCTGCAACAAACATTGGGGTCCACATATCTTTTCAAATTATCATTTTCTCTGAATAGATGCCCAGGAGTGGGATAGCTGGATCGTATGGTAGCTCTATTTTTAGTGTGAATGGGAGAAAATCTCCAAAATATACAAATAGCTCCTGCAGTTCAATAACAAAAAACAACTAATAAGTGATTAATCTTCAAAATATACAAATACCTCCTGTAACTCAGTATCAAAAAACAAACAACCCAATAAAAAATGGGCTGAAGCTCTAAATATACATTTCTCCAAAGAAGACACTTGATGGCCAAAAAACACATGAAAATATGCTCAAAATCACAAATTAATAAAGAAATGAAAATCAAAACTTTCATGAGGTACCACCTTACACCAGCCAGAATTGCCATCATCAAAAAGTCTACAAATAATTAGTTCTGGAGATAGTGTGGAGAAAAGGGAATCGTCTTTTCTCTGTGGGAACGTACACTGAGGCAACCACTATGGAAAACAGTATGGAGGTTCATCAAAAAACGTGCAAACATGTTAAGGCATGTTTGAGGACAGCAAGGAAGCTGGTGTGGCTTGAATGTAGTGAACAAGTAGGGGAGTACTAGGAACACTTACAAGAGATAGAGAGTATAACCTTTGCTTAGAGTAAGTACTTAGGTTTAACTGTTATTTACCCATAGAAGGGTGGTGTACTGAAATCCATGTTTCATAGGAATCAAAGATCATTAAGAAATAAAAAAATCCATATTAGGGGAAGTTCCCATTGCGTCTCAGTAGGTTTTGAACCTGACTAATAACTTTCAAACAGACAATATCAAAACAGGTTCAGGAGCAGACAAAACAATTCAGGAGATGACTGCAATTATCCCCTGGTGGCTTGGCCAAAAAACCGGTAGACGTCGAGATGAGGACAAGAGATAATTCTCTTGTATTTCTAAATAAATATACAAGAAAATAAGAGCACAAATGTATACCTTTCTTGAAATCAGTCAACATATGTAGTGCTGTCTATCTGTGAGACATGTTAATAAGAGAGTTGGCCTGGTTTCTTCATCTGATCAATAATGGTGAAAATGCAGAGTCAAAGAGTCAAGTCTGTATTAGCTTAATGTATACCAGCACTTTACAAACTTCTGAGGTTTGTAAGGTGAGTCTTCTAAAGTTTCTATAAACCAGTAAGACTACCGTGAGGGTTTACTGAATAAACTGTCATTCCTCTCAATAGTTCTTATTAATGGTCAGATTGTATTCTCCCATCTTGCATTTTCTTTCTCAGGCACAATAAATTCATTGGTTCACAATAGTTAGGGATGAAAGAGGCAAAGTAATTAACAGAAATTGCTAACTTTCTCAGATTTATTCTATAATACACTTTAACTCAGGCATTGTGGAATAGGCTAGAATATCTCATATCCAATGCCACTGTTTTCACCTTAACAGAATGGGGGGAGGTGTTAAGGGGTATTGCCTAAGGTCCTATTACAGATTCTTTTTCCTTTCCTTTTCTTTTCTTTCTTTCTTTCTTTCTTTTTTTTTTTTTTTTTTTTTTGCTCTTCTTAGGGCTGTACCTTTGGCATATAGAATTTCCCAGGCTAGGGGTCACATATGAGCTGTGGCAGCCAGCCGAAGCCACAGCCACAGCAATGCAGGATCCAAGCCATGTCTGTGACCTACACCACAGCTCATGGCAATGACAGATCCTAACCCACTGAGTGAGGCCAGGGATCAAACCTGCTTCCTCATGGATACTATTCAGGTTCATAACCTGCTGAGCCACAATGGGATCTTCCCCTGATATGGATTTTTTTTTATTTCTTAAAGAAAGGAGTTTTTGCAAATATTATTTTGGATTGCCCCTTTACTTGATGTGATGGTTAATTTTATGGGTCAACTTGACTGGCCGTGGGGTACCCAAATAAATATTTTTTTTCCAGTTGTTATCTGTGAGGGTGTTTCTGGAAGAAATTAGCATTCAGATTGCTGGACTCAGCAAGAGAGACTGCTCTCACTGATGCAGATCAGTATGTTCCAATACTTTGGAAGCCTGAATAGAATAAAGGGTAGAAAGAGGAGGATTTGCCCTTTTTCCTGCATCACACACACACACACACACACATACACATTTCATTCTGTTGCTTTTGTTACTCTGCGGAACTCTGACTAATATACATGGCACCTCTGAGGCTTTTTACCCCAGGGTGAAGTAACATTTAAGTATCATAATGGGCAAAAGATGGGCATGATGAAGAATGACTATGAAAGGAAAGATCAAAAGAAAGACTGACATCATGCTTTAAGTCAGGCACATTATCAAACATAATAACTTAGGATAAAGTAAATATGAAACTTAAGAACTTGGAGTTCTTTTCCACCTTTCTTTATATGCCTGCCTACTCCACGAAAATCTTAGGAATTCAATAATACCTGAATCTTTGTATACTGCTGCCCTGGCAAGTGTTAGATACATTTTGCTCAGCAACATATACTTTCTCAAGGAGGCAACAGAGTGAAGCATATTTAAAAATTCAACAGAATGAATTGCTAGGGGATTGCAGTTTATTCATCTGTGAAAGAAAAGCTAGATGCATTTCTGGATAAGTAGACTGAGAAGAGCAAAATATTTCTAGCTTTTCTAGCATAAACTTTAATATCTATCAGTTTCAGGTACAAATCTATAGGGAAAACACAGCCAAAGCGTGAAGAAAGTAGCACGATACTAAAAAATATTTCTTCAGCTTAACTTATGAAAACTTTGTTTATTTCCTGAACCAGTCTTACCTTTAAATGAAACACAAACTCAGAAAAAAATGGGCACTGGGTACTAATAAGTAGATTTTAGTAAAAAAAATTTTTTCACTGAAACCATTACATTTTTAAAACTCTGGCTTAGGAAACGCATAGCTTACACTTTTATTCAAGTTCTCTGTTTGAATGTCACCATCACAGTGATACTTCAATGATAGCATTGATTCAAATTATAATCCAAAATAGAAGATTACTGATTCATATTATGTTTTATATAAATAAAAAATAGATCTTTAGTTGTCATTGAAATTTCAGAACTGAATTAAATGTTCTAATATTGATTCCTCCTTTTCTTTCAAACAGTCAAAATGGTACAAAAATGGCTCAGTCTAACCATTACAAAAACAGATTTGAGTCTAGTTTCCATACTAGAATGACTGTATAACTTGTCAAGATATTTAATTCATTAGAAAGACATTTAAATTCTCTGGGCAATGCAGGATGACACAGTAATTGAAATGTATGTTTTCACAACCATACAGACTAAGATTTGATTTGTGGATCGTATTTTTACTTCCTTCTTCTCTGAATAAGGCTCAGTTTTCACATTTATATAATTGGGCTAATAACGCTTGATGAAAATAAAGTAACATATTTGCAAAACTCTGAACATAGTGTCTGATACATATTGTGACTAAATTTTATGTTTTCATGTAGTTTCATAGAATTATAAAGAAATAGCAATGCTAAAATGACAGTAAGTAAATGTGCTGTGCTTACAAGGTGTTGTAAACAGCAAATTACATATTTGAAAACACTTTTAAATGCATACAAAATGCACATTTTGAAATATATCCTTTGGAGTTTTGCTTGAGGACTGTAATGAAACTTGGTGGTCAATTTTCTGTCCACATATGTGAACCCATCCTTTATGATATATGCTTCCTTTCAAATATATTCATAATTTGGTATAGGTAAGTTATTTTCAAACTTTCCATGAAAACCTAAAATTTGGATGGAATGCTTCTTCTTCTTTTTTTTTTTTTGGTCTTTTTGCCTTTTCTAGGGCTGCACCCACAGCATATGGAGGTTCCCCGGCTAGGGGTCTAATAGGAGTTGTAGCCATGGGCCTACACCACAGCCACAGCAACAAGGGATCCGAGCCTCATCTGCAACCTACACCACAGCTCATGGCAATGCCAGATCCTTAACCCACTGAGCGAGGCCAGGGATCAGACCCACAAACTCATGGTTCCTAGTCAGATTCGTTAACCACTGAGCCACCAGGGGAACTCCAAGTATGAATGCTAAATAAATACATTTTTGTTGTATGTACTTGTATGGAAAAAGATCAGGATCCTATTCACATTTCTTTACTCAGAACAATTCTTCTATGCTAGTATAATTTTAATTAAAATAAATCTTCAAATGGAATAAATACATGATATTCCCACACTTTGGTAATAACAGAAAAATTCGCATGGACAAATTTTCCTGTTGATTATATCTATAAGATCTGTATCCAGTGTTTTAAAAATACTGACCTAAAACAAAAGGAATATCAAGAAAGTATAACCTGTGAAATATAGGATGTACACAAGGTGAGATTTTCATGCTTTGGGATGTTGCTGAAGGGCACCTCCCAGTCTCTGTGGTGCAGAGGGTAGAAGGTTAGCCTGCAGATTTGAAGCTGGTATATTGATTGGGAAATTAAGGGGACGATCTTGGAAAGGAAGAAGTTGAATATGGAATGAGGGCCAAATTATATATATAAAGTTATGCAAAATTCATGATTAAACACTGATCCAGTCAAGCACCTATGAGATACTAAAGAGACTGGCAAATAAAACAGCTAGAAGGTGGAAGGATGCAGATTTTCAGTGGCTACCTCTCCTAAAGGAAACAGATTTTATAGTTTGAGTTTAACCAATTTAAACTCAGTGCTTAAACAAATAGTGGTCCTTTAGAGGAATATAAGCAGATTCAGAACCCTGCAATATATTTTTATTGCCTAACGTGCAATAAAATTTACTAGATATGTGAAGAATCATCGAAATTTGACTTAAACATAACAGTCAACCGAAATGATTCCCAAGAAGACAGACATGTTGAAATTATTAGAAGGAATTCAAAGCAGTGATTACAAATGTATTTAAGGCTCTGAAACAAACTCTAGTCACAATGATTAAACATTTGAAAAACAGTAAAACTAAAACTGAGAAAAGGAAATTCTACAAAATTAAATTAAGCAATAGTCTAAGTGAGATGAAAAATTATCTGATAGCTAAATAGCAAGGGGAAAAAAGGAGTCAATAATTTTGAAAACAGTTCAATATAATTCTAGTATACATACAGAAAAAAACAAAATTGACAGAAAATGAATGATCTTTAGGACATTAAAAAAGGCCAATAGAAATAGAATATGTAGGAGAAGAAGGAAGAAAACTGAAATATAATTTGGGACTATATCAAGTCTTCTAAGATACATATATTTATAAACTTAAAAAGAAAGAGGAGACTGAGGAAAATATTTGAAGAAATAACGGCTAAATATTTTCCATATATGATGAAATACTTAGATTTACAGACTCATGAATAATAGTGCACTGCATATAGGGTAAATACAATCACACCAAAGCACATCGGGTTATTTTTTTTTCTTGATTTTATTTCAATTATAGGTGTACATAAATCATCACAAGTCAATTTTACAGATTTTGTATCCCAAACCCACAGTGAATCCCCCTAACCCCCAGGTTGTCTTATTTGAAAAACCAAGGTTTTCCAAAGTCTGTGAGTCATTGTCTGTTCTCCAAAGAGGTTCATTGTGTCTTTTAATCGGGTTAAAATGATGATATCCAAAAATAAAAAAAAAAATCTTGAAAGAAGCCACAGAAAATTGGTATATTATACACAGAAGAATAATGATATGACAGCTGATATCAGCAGAGGCAGCAGAAATCATCCTACACTAAAAGCTACCAAGACATTTTAAAATCAGGCTGATTCAAACACAGACAGGTGCTTGTAAAATACTAGAGGATATATATACATGTGCTAATTCTTGGACCATGGTTCAAATCCATGCCACAGCAGCAACCGAAGCTGCTGCAGTGACAAGGCCAGATCCTTAGCCCACTGCACCCCAAACAAGCTCCACTAGAGGATATTCTTACCTCTCTTTTGGGTCAATAATGTGAGAAAAGTTCAGGTCAGCTGGAAGAGTTCTCACTAATCACATGAAGGACAACTGATTATCCCTTCAAATAGAATACAGATGTTTATTTTTTATTTATTTTTTTTGTCTTTTTTTTTTTTTTTTTTTTTTTGCTATTATCTAGGGCCACACTCATGGCATATGGAGGTTCCTAGGCTAGGGGTCTAACAGGAGCTGTAGCTGCCGGCCTTCGCCAGAGCCAGAGCAACGCGGGATCCGAGCTGTGTCTGCAACCTACACCACAGCTCACGGCAATGCCAGATCCTTAACCCACTGAGCAAGGCCAGGGATCGAACCCGCAAACTCATGGTACTTAGTCGGATTCATTAACCACTGAACCACGACGGGAACTCCCAAATACAGATGTTTAAGTGATATTAATATACATGTACACATAAATAGAGAAGGGAAATTCTTTCCAT
Source organism: Catagonus wagneri (assembly GCA_004024745.2). NCBI lineage: Eukaryota > Metazoa > Chordata > Mammalia > Artiodactyla > Tayassuidae > Catagonus > Catagonus wagneri. The sequence goes on along the minus strand of PVHT021183696.1, from coordinate 30,860,932 downwards.
AGAGTAAAATTAAACTAGGGTATATATTTACAAGTACAGTACAAAAACAGTTGTAAACTCAGTTACAAAGGGATTAGAAAATCAATAGTTTTAAAATAGTTAAATTAATTTTGATGATGAATAAGATACTTACCAGTCTCCCAAGGCAATAGAAATAAAAACAAAATTAAACACATGGAAGCTAATCAAACTTAAAGCTTTTCCTTTTTTTCCCACAGAAAAGGAAACCATAAACAAAATGAAAAGACAATCTACAGAATAAGAGAAAATAATTGCAATGATGCAGCCTGCAATGGTTTCATTTCTAAAATAGATAATAACTCATATAATTCAACAACAAAAACACAAACAAAGAAAAAATGGGCAGAAGACCTGAATAGACATGTCTCTAAAGGAGAAATTGATATACAACAGGCAAACAAAAGGATGCTCAATATTGCTAGTTATTAGAGATATGCAAATAAAAACTACAGTGCAGTGATATCTCACACTTGTCAGAATGGCCATCGTTAAAACGTCTACAAATAACAAATACTGAAGAGAGTGTGGAGAAAAGGGAAGCCTCTTACACTGTTAGTGGTAATGTAAGTTAGTGTATCCACTAGATAAAACAGTATGGAGTTTCCTCAGGAAACTAAAAATAGAAGTACGATATGATATAGCAATCCCACCAGTGGGCATGTATCCTGACAAAACTAAAATTTAAAAAGATACGTGTACCACAGTATTCATAGCAGTACTCTTCACAATAGCCAAAATATGGAAACAATATAATTGCCCATTGACAGATGAATGGATAAAGATGTGCTACATATATGCAGTGGAATACTATGCAGCCATACAAAGGAATAGAATAACGACATTTGCAGCAACATGAATACAACTAGAGATTATTATATTAAGTGAAGTCAGTCAGAAAGAGAAAGACAAATACCATACAATATCACTTACGTGCAGAATCTAAAATATGGCACAAATGAACCTATCTATGAAACAGCAACAGATTGTTTCTGGGCATAGAGTACAGATTTGTGGTTGCCATGGGGAAGTGATTGATTGGGAGGTTGGGGTTAGCAGATATAAGCTATTAGATGTAGAATGGATAAACAACAAGGTCCTGCTGTATAGCACCAGGAACTATATTTAATATCCTATATGATATCCTATGATATACCATAATTAAAACAATATTTTAATATAATGTGTACATATATATGTATAACTGAATCACTATACAGCAGAAATTAACACAACACTATAAATGAACTATATATGTTTCAATAAAAGATGAGCAAGATGGTTACATAGTTACTATAGGTATTCACAAATTATTTAAAAATTATAAAGAGAAAAGTAGTAACTTTCTAGTAGAATAATATGGAATACACTATCTTAAGTCACCAATCTTAACCTAACCTATTATCAATAAGAGTAGAACAAAGAAGTGTCATGTTCTTCTTAAAATAATACCCTAAAAAAGATATTACATTTCAGTAAGATTCCTGCTCTCACACACAGGTGCACAAACACTGTAACCCGAACTGAGTACAAGGAAACAGCAGACAAATTAAAATCAATATTCTACAGCATAACTGGCCTATTCTCTTCAAAAGATCAAGGTTAAGAAAGAAAAGGTTGAGGAAGAGCTCCAGATTAAAGAGATAAGTAGATAAGTGCAATGAATTCATATGGGATCATGGATAGGAGAAGACAATGATGGGAAACTTGATAAGATTTGAATATGAGCTGCAGATCAAGACTGGAATAGGAAAGAGCCACTCATCAAGGGCAGACAATTTATGGTGGTACAAAAACCTCAGTAATTAAAATAAGTAACATTTGAATGTAAGGTTTAAAAAATACAATTTAAATGCAAAGATCCTTGATGAACAAAGTATCAACATTTTAAATTACAAATTTTTTTTGTCTTTTTGCCTTTTTTTATGTAGAGCTGCACACGCGGCATGTGGAGGTTCCCAGGCTAGGGGTCTAACAGGAGCTGTAGCTGCTGGCCTTCACCACGGCCACAGCAACGCGGGATCCGAGCCGCATCTGCAACCTACACCACAGCTCACGGCAACGCCGGATCCTTAACCCACTGAGCAAGGCCAGGGATCAAACCCACAACCTCATGGTTATTAGCCGGATTCGTTAACCACTTAGCCATGAAGGGAACTCCTACAAAGTTATTTCTTGTATTAGTGCCTGAATGGTGAACATAGCTGCCTTCCAAAATTATTTTTGATCTTAGGCTACCATATGACTAGGTAAACACTAATTATATCACTGTTAAATTACCTGATTTTGTCAACTCTTCCATGTTTAAGAGAATATACTTTTAGGAAATATATAATAAAGAAAACTGGGGTAATAAGTCAGGATCTCTCTTCCTTTAGAAAGATTAAAAATAAACCAAAGATGAATTCTTAATCTCTAAATCATTTGAATATTACCTTATACAATAAAAGATGTGACTAAGTTAAAGACATGGAGAGAAAAGAGGCTATCGTTCCTTATCCGCATGGGTTGTACATTTAATTATGTATATCCTGATGAGAGACAGAGTTTTAGAAAAGCAGCATCAGCAGCAATGTGACCAAGACAGCAGAGATTGCAGTGATGCACCACAAGGCAAGGAAGGCTGGCAGCCACAAGCTACAAGAGGCAAGGGACGGGTTCTCCTCCAGAGCCTCTGTAGGGAACAATGCTGCCCAGACCTTGATTTTGGACTTCTAGCCTCCAGAGGAGTGAGAGAATAACTTTCTGTTATTTTAAACTATAAAGGTGAGTTTCAAACCACTGAGTAGTACTTTGCTATGGCAATCACAAGAAACTAACAAACAATCTTAAATGGCACTGGGGCAGAAATAGATAAAACAGATAATTGATAGAAAGTATAGGAGGATTGGAGGAGAAAGAGAAGAATAAAACTGAAATGATGTGCAGTGCAAAAAACTGTTGAACCCAGGTAGAGAGTATATGAAAATACCTTGAACGGTTTGTACCATATCTCAGTGTTTGATATGTCAGAATTAATTTACCAAGATCAATTGGAAAGCCTTTGATATATATTCTTTTCCTTCTATAAATCATGAAATATGGGTTTCTTTATGTATATCTTTAAATTTTATATTTGTCTTCATTTAGCTGTAATATTCTTAGTGATATTTATAAGATTATTACAGAACTCAAAGAGATAATTTACCAAAAAATGTGTTTTTTTTTTTTTTTCCGGGAGACTAGTTGCGTGCCTGGAGAAAGTAATTTACCACCAATGCATCTTCCTTTTAGATTCTCAGCTTCATGAAGTGATAAGGGAATGGAAAAAAAATTATTAATTTTTAATCTAGCGTGATTTCAGGCACAGATTCAAAAGATTGAAAGTGTATTATAAAGTTGTAGAAAACAATAATTTAATTAATATATGTAAAAACCAAATGCTATGTTTACTTCTTTTAGAGAAGTTATTTTCCTTTCATGTATTTATATTAAGTAGAAACATATTCCCTGATATGTTTCATTTTTTTTCCCTTTATGTGTGCCTGTGCACTTATTTTGGTAAACTCTCATAACATGCACATCAAGATATTGAGATTCTATAAAGTTTCAAGATAATAAGGCTCTATGGGAATACTGGTTTCTAGAACACGGTAACAGCCCCAGGGTTTAAGGTAAAAGGTAAAAAGAAGTAATAGGACCAAGAATGAGACATCAAGAAGTTCTGACATTATCTATGTATGACACTAATAATCTTCTTAATCATAACATCTATTATATCCCAGATGAATATTATAGGAGATATTTTGTTATTTTAATAACATCATAAGTATTATGATACATAAGTTCAAGGTGACAAAACTGATATTCAGTATCACCCTCTGTAACAAGCAGGTCATCTGTGACAATGAGATTGGACTTTTGGCTGGCTGTACCTAAATGTTACACACCTGTATGCTGTATTATTTCTGACTTTCAAATAAAATTATGTTTTCTATTTCCTCACCTGTAAAAGAGGTTAGAGAGAGACTTTCTCAAGTTCCTTTTTAACATAAATTGGAATGACCATAAGGCTCACCAAAGGTCAGATTAACAGAAACTACCCAATGTTAATATTTACAATTCATTTTTAAACAGTGTAGTTGTTTGAATTCTGCCTCTCAACCACAACAACAAAAAGTCCAAGTCCAAATTTCTACTACTTGTGAATATGACATTTTTGAAAGCAGTGCCTTTGCAGATATAATTAAGTTAAGGATATAAAGATGTTACACTGGATTTGAGATGGTCCCAACTCCAGTGACTGGTGTCCTGATGCCAAAAAGGTACAGAGGGGAAGGTCCTGTGAAGACCAAAACAGAGATTGGAATGATGAATCTATAAGCCAAGAAATGCTAAGTCACTGCCCAGTGCCTATGGAAGCTTGGAGAGATACAGCAGGCAGATGCTCCCTCAGAATATCTGGAAGTAACAAACTCTGCTGAAACTTTGATTTCAGGCTTCTTTTCTGGACTGCAAGGGAATCCATTTCTAGAAGTTCCTGCTATGGCACAGTGGGTTAATGATCCAGTTTGTCTTTGTGGAGACCCAGGCTGGGTGCAGTGGGTTAAGGATCTCATATTGGTGTAGGTTGCAGCTCCAGCTCAGATTTGATATCTGGCCCAGGAAATTCCACATGCCATGAGTGTGGCCGGAAAAAAAAAAATATTTATTTTTATTAAAGTATAGTTGATTTGCAATATTGTACCAATATCTGCTCTACAGCAAAATGACCCAGTCATACACACACACATGCACACACACACACATATATATATACACACATACACACACACACACACATATATATATATGCATTCTTTTTTTCATGTTATCTTCCATCATGGTCTATCTCAAGAGACTGGATATAGTTCCCTGTGCTCTACAGCAGGATCGCATTGCTTATCCATTCTAAATGTAATGGTTTGTATCCACTAACCCCAAACTCCCTGGCAATCCCACTCCTTCTCCCCTACGCTTTGGTATCCACAAGTCTCTTCTCCATGTCTGTGGGTCTGTGTGTTTTGTAGATAGGTTCATTTGTGCCATATTTTACATTCTGGGAATACATTTCTGCTATTTTAAGGCACCCAGTTTGTGGTATGTTGTTATGGAAGCCCTGGGAAATAAATAAATAAATAAATAAATGTGTGTGTGTATATATACATATCTGGATAGAGACAAAATTAAAGTCTTAATTTTGGTTTATTTTCAGATATCACTGCTAATTTTCTTCACATAACTTAGAGCAATATTTTATGCTATCAATTATGCTGCTTTGTGAGAATATGAAATTAACTCATAAAATTTTTATTAAAGATATCTGTGTATTTGTGGAGTACATACTGAATTTGAAGAATCAAATAAAAAATAAAGCATAGTTCTATAATATATCCTACCTTAATATTATAATTTATTGAAACTGTGAACTGTATAATTTAAGGGTGTACGTCAAAGGATTATTCTTGCAATACCTTAAAAATAAGTTTAAGTATTTCAGTGTGGTAACAATGATGTATTGTTACATAAAGTCACATACAAAACAAGCACAGAACCTTTGTGGCATACTGTAATTAGTGTGTGTTTCTTATGTATATGAGTTACCTGGAAGTGTCAGGATATCTCTATCTTATCTGGACTCACATGTCTAGACTGCCTGGGAATCAGCTGGCTTTCCATGCTCCCGCTACCCTTGTGTAGAATTTCACATGTCCTTTGTCCTTCAGTAGGTTACCCTGACATTTTCTCAGGGCAATCACAGAAGCCTAATAGCAAACAAGAACTCAAGGTCTTTCAAAACCCGAGTTTGGAAAAGACACACTGTCCTTTCTTTCTTATTGTAGAGACCAAGTTGATTGTACAACCAAGTGGTATAATCAAACCTGGAGTCAAAAGGAAAAGGCTGCAGGGAGGGGTGAAGAACTGGAGTCTTTGACACAATGTAATTTACCATGTTTGGTAAGAAGAGATAACCATTCTCATTTTTTTCAGGCTTATTCTAATAAGTCATATGGACATTCTTCCTTCCTATATACAAATAAAATCTGTTCCACACTGTGAGCAGCAGGAAATTTCCATCTGTGTTATAAGTATTTGTCAAAGTTCAGGTGTACACAAATTCCATAAAAAAAAATTTTCTCTTCCTTTGTCCAATCCCGCTTTTTATTTCTAGATTTCTGAATCATCATAGAGTTACTATCAGACTAAGACTAATCAATGTGGTTATTAAGAATACTTTAAAAGGCTTAGTCAAGCACCTTGGTCACCTGAGAAAGAAAATAATTAAGATAATATTGTTAATCAAATCTGTTTTCCAACACTTCCCTCTTATAAGGATTAAGTCACAAGCTTTTACAAGTGTCACTGCTGCAAAGTTATAACATTGTGCCTCTCAGAAAATAACAACAGCAAAAAATAGTAACAATGTTACATTAAACCTCAAGTGTCTGTAGTAGAAACCTAGCACTAAAGTTAGTTAGCAAAGGAAAATAGGAAAGAATCTTATAAAGTGATGGCCCTTAAAATGAGGCAATAAACATTGTCTTTCAGCAAAAGATAGAGTAAAATTGATTATAGAATTTCACTATTATTTTTAAAGTTTTACATTACATAATAAGTAATCTAATCATTCTGAAGGCTTACAAAAGAAAGCAACCCCGAGGCCAATAGAAAAATCCTTGATTCACAGTTCTATCAATTTAAACTTAAGCTTACCTCCACCCTTTTCTGTTCCTGAGCCAGGGATCAAACCCATGCCACATCAGTAACCAGATCCACAACAGTGACAACATTGGATCCTTAACCCAATGAGTCACCAAGGAACTCTTCCAGTTTTACCTTTATATTTTGAAATGTCATACTTATAATTTGCTTTCTTAATTTTTCAGTTTTTCATATTACCTGCTTCCTAAATCATTGACATTTCACCCTACAAACTACTCACTTTCACATGCACTTCTTTCAATACTCCAGTATGGCTCTATTACTGCTTTGGTCCAAGCAATTACTGTTCAAGTTTTATGTCATTATGAGTATACTTTTATGAGAATGGGAGTTTTGTTTTTGTTTTTCCATAGCAAAGCTATAGTCCTATAAACTTTCCTGTATAACTTCTGTATTTTCCTGGAGTAAGAAAATTCCACGCTTCATTTTTTTTTTTTTTTTTTAGTTGTCTGTACATTTTATGAATCCATCTCTAGATTCTGGAGGACAGTTCTCTAGTTTATAGCTTATAGGGATTAAGTTCAATTTCCTTTTTTCTTCCAATCAGAAGTTATTTTTCTCAGAATTTTGAGCACATTGTTTTATGATCTTGAAACTTTAGTTTCCCTGTTGAGCTGCTCTATCATATTCTATTTACTAATCCTCTGCATGTAATCTCCCACTGCTTTGGATTCTCCCTGTGAGGGTATGAGATCTTCCTTTACCTGTTCTATTTCTTTGAGATTTCACAAAGACATTCCTTGGCTTGTCCTTGAGAAATTTTCCTGAATTGTTTGATAATATTCCTCCCCTCATTTTCACCAAAGGAGTTCAAGATTAAACTATTATTAAGGTAGTGGACTTTGTGAAATGAATCACTGCATTTTTAGTTTTTTATATTGTGTATCATATTCTCTATCTTTTACAGATGATTTCTTTACTAGAGAATTCCTTGATAATTTTAATCATTGAATTTTTAAAATTGAATTCACATTTTAATTTCCATGAGTTTTTTCTTAATCTTCTAAATATTCCTTTTATTTTTGTTTCATGGATGAAATTACATCCCTAAACTTTAAAAAAGAGAATATTTTAAGAACTCAAGGATAAGAAAAATAATTTTGAAGTTTTTTTTTTTAATTTTTAATGCCTTTTAATTTGGGCCTTTCTTCAAATGTGTAGTGAATCCTGAGTGACTAATCATATTTTTGATGAGCCAACACTACACTGTAATCTTTGGCACACAAGAAATTGGCTGAGTAATTAGTCTCAGTGGTGGTTAATTAGGCTGGGCATTGTCAACTATTACAAGGGAACTCCAACTATGAGTAGATATAAAATTTATGCCTTTGGCTAGATGGTTTCACCAGAGAGAAATCTTTCAACTTCTTTCCTTAGGCGAATATACCTATTTGCCATAACCCTGGAGTTTTATCTTTAGAACTCTGGGTGCGAGTGCTTGATTCTATTTGGGGTTCAGAGTGAGTCTAATTGCATTTCAATCTATGATTCTGTTTCCATGTCCTTTCATATGGCCTCATTTCAAAGTATCTTCATTTTCTGAATATTTCTAGGGTTCTTGGGAGATAAATGTGCTTTCATGAAGATTAGACATAGGTTCTCTGTAGTCACAAGTTCACGAAAAGTTAACCTACTTGTTTTCCATATTCTAAAATATTGGCCTTTTCTCCATCCTTAGAGTTCAAATTCCTTCTCTTTTTCGTCATTTTACTCTCACCTGAGTTCAGATGGAATAGAAGAGGTGGATTAAAATATATCTTTAGTGAGTGTATTCTTAATTAAAATTGTGAAGTTTAATAAAACATGTTTTCTTAAATTTGTTAATTCCTTGATCAACAAATGTAGTTCAAATATGCAACATGTTACAATGTTAAAATTAATATTTATTAGCACAATTATAATTGTCATTATTAATACCTATTATTTATTGTTAACATATGTAAATATAGCAGATTATATACAACAAATATTTAACATTACATTCTAGGCATTCAAAAATTGGATCACATTGAAGTATTACAGGCTTCAAGTCCCCTTCAAGAAAATTAAACCCCAAAAGCCTCTGGCTATGTCTCATTGTAATGCCCCTTCCCCCACATCGAACAGCTTGGGCTGCTCACTCCCTGCTCGAAAAGGAATGTTGCCTATTTCTTACCCTGCCTCTATATAACCTGTTCCCCATGCAAATAAAGGCATCCCAGCACCAGAACTAATCAGGATCAAAATGCACCCGCACCCCTCCCCCACATTCAGAGATCAAACAACACTCAGCCCTAAGGCTTGGCGCAGGGGGTGCTGGGGCAGGAAAATTAGTGAGTCCGGGGCAGAAGATTTGGGATCCTCCAACATGTCCCCTGTATGGAGATATAAGGAAAGCCCCAGCTGCATCCATGGCCAGTTCCTACCCCAGGACGTTTCACTCTCTCTGAGGGTGTAAATAAAAACTGAAGTATACTGCTACAAACTTGACTCCTGATTGTGATCAAGAGGCAACCAGGGAGCGTTTTTCCCTTGCTCAGGGTGACAATGGAGAACTGGACATTAAGACTACCCTATCAAAGAGCTATAACTTTCAAACTAAGGCACTGTCACATCTAGAGCCGCTCTGGTCCTGAACCAAATGTTTCTGCCTGGAGAGACCGCTGGCTCCATCCTAGCACTGCTGCAGGACTTCTGTGCCAGAACAACCCCCAAACCAACAACCTGCACCTCCAAACCTTTGTTGTGTGGGGGCAAGAATTGACAGATAATGTAGAGGGACCTGATCCAAATTATTCTCTGGTACCAGACAGAAGAACAAAACAAAGTACCCAATCACATGTAGCTTATATTTTACGGTGGGGTGGAGAGGGTGAGGCAGAAAATAGAGAACATAGGATATTACACATTGTGAAAGAATGCTTAAATTTAGAGAATAATATATGGGCAATTAGGAGTGGACAGTTTCAATATCAAGTACTATAATCACATCTGGCCCCATTAAGATGATGTTTGAACAGTGACTGGGGGAGGGGGTGTTGATGGAAGCATTCAAAGAGAAGGATCAACCAATGGAGAGGTCATAAAAGAGGAGTGTGCCTAGTATGATTAAAACAGGTGGCCCAGGAGTTCCCTTCGTGGCTCAGTGGTTAACGAATTCGACTAAGAACCATGAGGTTGCGGGTTCGATCCCTGACCTTGTTCAGTGGGTTAAGGATCCGGCGTTGCCGTGAGCTGTGGTGTAGGTTGCAGATGCGGCTCGGATCCCGCGTTGCTGTGGCTGTGGCGAAGGCCAGCGGCTACAGCTCCTGTTAGACCCCTAGCCTGGGAACCTCGATATGCCATGGGTGCTGCCCTAGATAAGGCAAAAAGACAAAAAAAAAGAAAAAGGTGGCCCAGGGGATTGGATTAAGATGGCAGAATAGAAGGACTGGAGCTCAACTTCTCTCCCAAAAAACAGAAAAACTACAACCAAATGCCGAGCAACCTTCAACCAAATGGAGTGTAAACTTCCAAAAAAGATATTCTGCTCCAGAAGACAAAGCGGAGACCACATCAAGAGGTAGGAGGGGTGATTACACAATAGAAGCAACCCCATACCTCCCGGGTGGGAAGCCCCACAGACTGGAAAGTAACTGCATCACAGAGACTCAGCTATAGGACTGAGAGTTCTGAGCCTCATGTCAAATACCCACGCCTGGGGATCTGGCACAGGGAGAAAGAGCCCCCAGAGCATCTGGCATTGAAAGCCAGTGGGGCTTGTGTGCAGGAGCTCCATAGGACTGGGGGAAACAGAGACCCCATTCTTGAAAGGCACACACAGATTTTCATGTGCACTGGGTCTAAGGGCTAAGCAGTCCCCATAGGAACCCAGGTGGAACCTGACTGCAATTCTTGGAGGATCTCCTGGGAAAACAGGGGTGACTGTGGCTTGCTGTGGGGGAAGGGTATTGGAGGTGAAGCTCTCGGGGACATTCAGCAACCTGCATTTCTCTGGAGGTGGCCATTTCTGGAACAATCTGGTCCCCCCCATCAACACTGAGAAGCTCCAGGCCAAACAACAATTCAGGTGGGATCTCAGACCCACCCATCAGTAAACAGGCTGCCTAAAGACCCCTCAGGCACACAGCCAGCCTCTAATCTCATCCAGCCAGCCTCTAATCTCATCCAGAGACAAAGCCCCACCCATCAGAGGGAGATGAATCAACCCCACCTACTAGTGAGCAGGCATCACTCCCTCCCATCAGGAAGCCTACAGAAATCCCCCTCCATACCAACTTTAGCCACAGGGGAGGCAAACACCTGAACTAAGAGAGGCTACCACTCTATTGTTGGCACAAAGGTCACCACACCAAAAACCTATAAAAATGAAAAGACAGAAAACTATAACTCAGATAAGGGAGAAAGAGAAAAGCCCAGGAAAACAGCGCAGTGATGAGGAGATTATCAGCCTCCCAGAAAGAGACTTTAGACTGTTGATGATGAAGATGATGCAAGGCACTGGAAATAGACTGGAGGCAAAGATTGACCATTTACAGGAAACACTGAGCAAAGAAATACAAGCTGTAAAAATTAAACAAGAAGAGATGCAAAATACAATAACCGAAATAAAAAATTCATTAGAAGCAGCCAACAGTAGAATACAGGAGGCAGAAGAATGATTCAGTGAGGTGGAGGACAGATTAGTGGAAATCGCTAATGTGGAAGAGAAAAGAGATAAAAGATGGAAAGGAAATGAGCTGAGTCTCAGAGAACTCCTGGATAATGTTAAACACACCAACATCCACATTATAGGTGTGCCAGCAGAGAAGAGAGAGTGAAGGGGACAGAAAAAATATTCAAGGAGACTATAGCT
>PVHT021183696.1:30799371-30849239 GCA_004024745.2 Catagonus wagneri | reverse complement strand
CCCAAGGAGGAACACCCCCAGACACATATTAATCAAAATGACCAAAATTAAAGACAAAGAGAAAATATTGAAAGCAGCTAGGGAAAAGAAACAAATGACATACAAGGGAACCCCAATAAGGTTATCAGCAGATTTTTCAGCTGAAACCCTGCAGGCCAGAAGGGAGTGGCATGATATACTAAATGTGATGAAAGGAAAACTTCCAATCAAGATTACTTTATCCAGCAAGGCTCTCATTCAGATTTGAAGGAGAGATCAAAACCTTTACAGATAAGCAAAAGCTAAGAGATTTCAGCAACACTAAACCAGCTTTACAACAAACTAGTCAGAAAAACTTCTCTGAAACTTCTCTAGTCAGAAAAGAAAAGGCCACAACCAGAAACAAAAACACCACAAATGACAAGAGTCACCAGAAAAGGCATATATACAGTAAAGATACTAAATCATACATCCACAATTATGCTACCAAAATCAGAAATCGTGAGAAGAGAGCTCAAATGCAGGTCACTGGAGATGCACGTGCAATTAAGAAACCAACAGCTTAAAACAATCTCATTTATATATAGACTCCTATATCAAAACTTGAGGGTAACTGCAAACCAAAAATCTACAATTGATAAACAAACAAATAGGAAAAATCAACTCAAATTCAACATTAAACATAGCCTTCTTGTGAGAGGAGACAACAAGAGAATAAGGGAAGAAAAAAAGAGCAACAAAACCCCCAAAGAGTTAATACAATGGCAATAAGAACATATATATCAGTAATTACCTTAAATGTTAATGGACTGAATGCCCCAACCAAAAGACATAGACTAGCCGCATGGATACAAAAACAACACCCATATATATGCTGTCTTCAAGAGACCCACTTCACTTCTAAAGACACTTACTATTGAAAGTGAGAGGATGGAAGAAAATATTCCATGCAAACAAGCATCAAAAGAAAGCCGGAGTAGCAATATTCCTATCAGACAAAATAGACTTTAAAATGAAGAACATTTTAAGAGAAAAGGAAGAGCACTAAAATGATCAAAGGATCAATCCAAGGAGAAGATATAACAATTTTAAATATCTATGCACCCAACATAGGATCACCACAATATATAAGGCAACTGCTAACAACTTTAAAAGAACAAAGCAACAATAACACCATCATAGTGGGGGACTTTAACACCCCACTTACAGAAATGGACAGGTCATCCAGGCAGAAAATCAATAAGGAAACACAGGCCCTGAAGGAATAATTAGATCAAATGGACTTAATAGATATCTATAGGACATTCTATCCAAAAGCAACAGAAAACACGTTCTTCTCAAGTGCACATGGAACATTCTCTAAGATTGATCACATCCTGGGTTACAAATCAAGCCTCAGTAACTTTAAGAAAATTGAAATCATTTCAAGCATCTTCTCTGACCACAATGCTATACGACTGGAAATCAACAAGAAAAAAATGGCCAAAAATACAAATACATGGAGACTAAACAACATGGTACTAAATAACCAATGGATCACTGAAGAAATCAGAGGAAATTTAAAAATACCTAGAAGCAAATGACAACAAAGACACAGCACTCCAAAACCTCTGGGATGCAGCAAAAGCAGTTCTAAGAGGAAAGTTTACAGCAATACAACCCTGCCTCAGGAAACAAGAAAAAGCTCAAATAAACAACCTAACTTTACATCTAAAGCAGCTAGAGAAGGAAAAACTGACAAGACCAAAAGTTAGTAGAAGAGAAGAAATGATAAAGATCAGAGCAGAAATCAACAAAATAGAAATGAAGAAAACCATTGAAAAGATCAATGAAACTAAAAGCTGGTTCTTTGAAAAGATCAACAAAATTGATAAACCCTTAGCCAGATTTATCAAGAAAAAAGAGGACACAAATCAATCAAATTAGAAATGAAAAAGGAGAAGTAACAACAGACATCACAGAAATACAAAGGATCATAAGAGATTACTACATGCAACTATTTGCCAATAAAATGGAAAACCTAGAAGAAATGGATAAATTCTTAGAAAAGTACAATCTCCCAAGACTAAACCAAGATGAAATAGAAAATATGAATAGACCAATCACAAGTTCTGAAATTGAAACTGTGATTAAAAAACTTCCAACAAACAAAAGGCCAGGACCAGATGGGTTCACAGGTGAATTCTATCAAACATTTAGAGAAGAGCTAACACCTATCCTTCTGAAACTCTTCCAAAAATTTGCAGAGGAAGGGACACTCCCAAACTCATTCTATGAAACAACCGTCACCCTGATACCAAAACCAGACAAAGATACCACAAAAAAAAAAGAAAATTATAGGCCAATATCACTGATGAACAAAGATGCAAAAATTCTCAACAAAATACTAGCCAGCCGAATCCAACAATACATTAAAAGGATTGTACACCACGATCAAGTGGGATTTATCCCAGGGATGCAAGGATTCTTCAATATCCGCAAATCAGTGTGATACACCACGTTAACAAACTGAAGAATAAAAACCATATGATCCTCTCCATAGATGCAGAAAAAGCCTTTGACAAAATCCAACACCCATTTCTGATAAAAACCCTTCAGAAAGTGGGCATAGGGGGAACCTACCTCAACATAATCAAGGCCATCTATGACAAATCGAGCTCACATCATTCTCAATGGTGAAAACCTGAAAGAATTCCCGCTGAGATCTTGAACAAGACAGGGATGTCCACTCTCTCCACTACTATTCAACATAGTTCTGGAAGTCTTAGCTACAGCAATCAGAGAAGAAAAAGAAATAAAAGGAATCCAAATTGGGAAGGAAGAAGTCAAACTGTCATTTTTAGCAGATGACATGATACTATACCTAGAGAATCCTAAAAACTCTACCAGAAAACTGTGAGAGCTCATCAATGAATTTGGCAAAGTTGCAGGATACAAAATTAATACACAGAAATCAACTGCATTTCTATATACCAACAATGAAAGATCAGAAAGTGAAATTAGGGAAGCAATCCCGTTTACCATCGCATCAAAAAGAATCAAATACTTAGGAATAAACCTGCCTAAAGAGACAAAAGACCTGTACTCTGAAAACTGTAAGACAATGATGAAAGAAATCAAGGATGACTTGAACAGGTGGAAAGACATACCATGCTCTTGGATTGGAAGAGTCAATATTATCAAAATGACTATACTACCCAAGGCAATCTACACATTCAATGCAATCCCTATCAAATTACGAAGGACCTTTTTCACAGAACTAGAACAAAATAGTTTAATGTTTGTCTGGAAACACAAAAAACCCAGAATAGCCAAAGACATCCTGAAAAAGAAAAATGCAGCTGGAGGAATCAGGCTCCCAGACTTCAGACTCTACTACAAAGTTAGTCATCAAAACCGTATGGTACTGGTACAAAGACAGAAATATAGATCAGTGGAACAGGATAGAAAGCCCAGAAGTAAATCCACACATCTCTAGTCAACTAATCTATGACAATGGAGCCAAGAATATACATTGGACAAAAGACAGCCTCTTCAATAAGTGGTGCTGGGAAAACTGGACAGCTACATGTAAAAAAATGAAACTAGAACACTTCCTAACACCATGCACAAAAATAAACTCAAAGTGGATTAAAGATCTAGATATAAGATCAGATACTATAAAACTCTTAGAGGAAAACATAGGCCAAACACTCTCTGACATAAATGATAGCAACATCTTCTCACATCCATGTGTCAGAGTAAGGACAATAAAAAGAGAAATAAACAAATGGGAGTTAATTAAACCTCAAAGTTTCTGCACAGCAAAAACCATAAACAAAACGAAAAGACAACCCACAGAATGGGAGAAAATATTTGCAAATGATTCAACTGACAAGGGATTAATCTCCAAAATTTACAAACAGCTCCTACAGCTCAACACCAAAGAAACAAACAACCCCATCCAAAAATGGGCAGAGGATCTAGGCAGGCAGTTCTCCAAAGAAGATATGCAGATAGCAAATAAACTCATGAAAAGATGTTCAACATCGCTCCTCATTAGAGAAATGCAAATCAAAACCACTACGAGGTACCACCTTACACCAGCCAGAATGGCCATCATCAAAAAGTCTACAAACAATAAGTGCTGGAGAGGGTATGGAGAGAAAGGATCCGTATTACACTGTTGGTGGGAATGCAAACTGGTGCAGTCACTGTGGAAAACAGTATGGAGATTCCTCAGAAAACTCAAAATAGAATTACCATTTGATCCAGCAATCCCACTCCTGGGCATCTATCCAGAGGAAACCATGACTCAAAAAGACGCATGTACTCCAGTGTTCATTGCAGCACTCTATGCAATAGCCAGGTCATGGAAACAACCTAAATGCCCATCGACAGAGGAGTGGTTAGGGAAGATATGGTACATACACACAATGGAGTATTACTCAGCCATTAAAAGGAACGAATTACCAACATTTATAGTAACATGGATGGACTTAGAAATTATCATGCGAAGTGAAACCAGTCAGACAATTAGACAGCAATACCTAGTGCTACCGCTTACATGTCTAAACTAAAAAGACACAATGAACCCCATTGCAGAACAGACAATGACTCACAGACTTTAGAAAACCTTGGTTTTTCAAATAAGACAATCTGGAGGATGGGGGATACACTGTGGGTTTAGGATACAAAATCTGTAAAATTGACTTGTGATGATTTATATACACCTATAATTGAAAAGAAAAACAGGTGGCCCAGGAGGCTGAAACACTATGGATAAAGAATAGCAAAATATGAAATCAGAAATGGGAGTATGTAAACTACACTTACACTTTGAGAATATTGGGAAAACGTTGCAAAGATTTGATCAAAGTCATGTAATATTCTGACATAAGATTATTTTTGATTCTGTTATTACAGTGATCCAGGTAGGTGGTATTAGTGACTCAGATCAGGGAGACAATCATGGAAGTGGTTGAGAAGTGTCTGGATTCCTGTTATGCATATATAAAAGGATTTCCTGATAAACTGGAAGTCAAGTTTGACAGGGAAAAAAAGTATAGGAGGATTTTTTGGCTAAGAAGTTAGAAGGGTGGGATTATTATTAGTGAAATAGAGGTTTTTTTTTTAAATCAATGAAGTAATGAAGTCTGTATTTAGTTCTAGTTTTACTGGGGCAGATCAAAACTCAGTTTTGGATGCTGAAATTGAGAGGTCCATTAGTAGTATTCAATTGGTACCCAGATCCAGCAGTCCAGCATTTGGAGAAATGGAGATTTATACAATCTCTTACCAGAGCACATACATTATTAAAATTTTATGAATCAGAAGTCATTCATTTTTAAAAAGAAGTTTCCCAGACTGAATCCTGGAGATGTCTAAAGCTAAGAGGAAGAATCAGTGGAAGAGTCTGAGGAAGCATAACTGGCTGGGTCTGAGGAAAAGCAAGAGTGTACACTGCCCCACAAGTCTTGAAAAAACCAATTGAGAAGGAAGAATTTGTATTGAGTAAGATGAAGACTGAAAATTAAGTTGCAGAGGTCATTTTTGATCTGGAAATGATAATGATAAGTGGAACAAACACACGGAGGGTTAAGAAAGAGGCACTGCAGAGGAGCTCAAAGTGAGTAGAGACAAAATTTTCAGGCTATATTTTTTAGAAATAGTTGTGGATTCGTATTTGGTGGAATGAAATACAAAAACATCTTACAAATACTTCATCTAATTTGCCCCATCTCTTAACCATAATGCAATATCACAAAGATAGCGACATTGATAGTTGAGATACAGTTACATTCATTTGGAGGCTTAACTAGGAAAGAATCCATTTCTAAGTTTTCTCAAGTCGTTTGCAGAATTTCCTTGCAGCTGTAGGTTCCTGGTAGTTTGCTTCTTTAAAGCCAGCAATTTCAGCCGCTGAAATTTCAACAGCTTTGACTCCCTAATAACAAAGACAACCTAGCACCTTCTTGTAAAAGGTTGACATATAACAGTTATGCATTCACTGGGTGATCTTTCTTTTGATTAACTCAAGGATAACCACTTTATGACCTTAATTACATGTGCCAAAAATCCTTCAAATTTGCCATATTTTTTTACTTAGAATTGTGTCACAGGTTTTGCCTATATGCAATGTAAGAAGATAAGATCCCCAATGAGATCACCTTAGCATGTGTCCTTCACAACAATCATCTATGTAATTTATCAGTGGGACTGGATAGATCCAGGGGGAATATAAAATAATTGCATACTAGCATAAATGAGTGTTCTCCATAAGCGAGCACCACAAACAAGATGTTTTATGCAATTTTCTAACAGTATGCATTAATGATATTCTCACAGAATTATACATTTTAGAACTAAATTATACATTTTAGAACTAAATTATACATTTTAGAACTAAATTATACATTTTAGAACTAGATTAAGATAACTGCACTTTTCATTTTAAAAGTGAGTTTAGACTGAGATTAACATGGAGTGTGGTCAGTTTATCCGTTTGGTTAGCTAACTAAAGTAAGCATCAGGGAGTAAGCAAAGTGCCATAGACTATGCATTTATAAGTACAAATATAGGGCAATTTGTTTTCCTGACTACATTGCAATATTATTTCTAACCAAATCTACATTTCAGGAAAACTGCAAATTTTGTAATTTTATAGAATTTACCCATCTAGAAAGAGGCTTAGGATGAGGAAAGGAAAGTTGGTTATTTGGCCTTTGATATTAAGTATTTCTTTAACTCAGAAGCTCTAGAAATGTGGAATATATCCTTCTTCTTCTGACAGAAGACTCAAGACACCTAAGGCAATTCATTCTACTTTCATGATAACGATCAAAACATACTTCAGTTTGAGGTGTGTATGGAATACTGGCACCCAAAATATTATCTGCAACAAATTTGTAAAATTTTATTTGAGTAGAAATGTCTACTTCTAAACTTGATTATACTTTTCCACAGATTTAAAATCACCACAATCACTGTAGCTATAAAGTACAATCCACTTCATGAATTTCCAGTGCAACAATTCAAAGTCAAAATCGGAAGATTTAGGAATAAAAAGTAGGTGATATAAACACTCTAAAGCACCAGGTCAAAAATACATGAAAGCATAAAAATCAATCCACCTTATTAGTGTAGATTTAGAATTCTATCCAGAGAAATACTTTCTAATCTAAAACTGAGTTCACAATGACCTCTCTTCTCTCCTAATGTCTCTTCTATTTGTACACACATTATAGTAGTTTTTTTTTTTTTTTTTTTTTTTTTTTGTCAATTCAGGGCTGCACCCATGGCATATAGAGTGTTCCCAGGCTAGGAGTCTAATTGGAGCTACAGCTGCTGGCCTACACCACAGCCACAGCAATGCCATTTCGAAGCCGCATCTGTGACCTACACCACAGCTCAGAGCAACACCATATCCTTAACCCACTGAACGAGGCCAGGGATCAAACCTGCAACCTCATTGTTCTTAGTTGGATTCATTTCCACTGTGCCATGACAGGAACTTCCTATAGTTAGTTTCCTATTGCTACTTAATAAGACACCACAAACTTAAGAATCTTAAAATAAAACATACCTTCATTTTTCTCACACTTTCATGGATCACAAGCATGGGGACGGCTTAACTGGGTCCTCTGTGCCAGGCCTCACAAGGCTTCTATTAAAATTTCAATATCCACATTTTTTTTTCCTGAATTTTAGGGACCTCTTCCAAGTTCACATGGTTGTTGGAAGAATTCAATTCCCTGTTGTAGGACCGAGGTCCCTATTTTCTCATGGGCTGTCAGGCAGGGCCCAAAGACTGCTCCCAGTTTTTTTACTCTGCCATGCCCACTGACCCTCTGACAACACGGTAGCTGATTTCTTCAGAGCCAGCAAGATATTCTCTCATCCAGAGAGGTCCTGAACTCTTTCTAAAGGGTCCACCTGGTTAAATCAGTTACACACAGGTAAATCTCCCTCTTCCTGAAGTCAGAGTTGATGTATTAGGATATTAATCACACCTTCATTACCCCTCACCTTTGCCATAGTTTCTTGATTCCAAGCAATCACAGGTTCCACCTGCACTCAAGGGGCGGGGATTTTCCAAAAGCAGGTGTACCAGTGTGTGGTGATTTCTGGAGCCACTTTATAATTCTGCCCACCACTCCACTCTGACCCATTCTCAACAGTCCAAAGTAATCTTTCTGGAAATCACATTAAATCAATGAAGGCGACTACATGAAATCTTTCAGCGATTCTTCATTGACTTAAAAATCAAGTCAAAATTCTGTAATATGGAACACCTCTTCATTTTCTCTGTCTATATACATCTGAATCCCTTTTCTGTATACTCTCTCTCTGCTGCTAACCTCTGTACCTGTTGTAATACTTGCCTTGGGGTGTATGAACAGTCATGTTTCTTTGTTCTGCTCACATATTTTACCTATAAAATGCTCATCAACTTACACATCTTTCTTTAAAAATACTTTTATAGCTAATGTTTTAAAAACCTTATCATAGGAATTTATAATATACTTTGGATGCAGTAATTTGGAAATTATATGTACATCCATGTCATTTCTAGATCCATATATTTTTCATCCATAGCCATAGTTAAATATTCCATATCCTTAATCATATATATATATATATATATGTTGAAAACTGTGGTTGGATGTGCAATTTTTTAATTAGTGAAGATATTCTCTTTACTATCGGAAAACTTTATTCTTTCATTTTTTATATTATGATATCATACATCTGGACTTGATCTTTATTCTTTAAGGTGGAAGTCAAAGTTTGCTTTTTTCCATGTAGCTATGCAATTACTCCAGCATTATTTATTGCAAACATTTCTCCCATTTTACAAAAGTAACAACTTTGTAGTAAGTTACATGGTCAAACACATAAGAATATTTTGTAGACTCTATTTTCTTCCCTCGTTTTGTCTATTCTTGCACCAATATCTTACTTTTTACTTTTTAAACCTACAATTTATAATAAATGTTTATAGTTAATACATATCTTTTACTTCTTTTTGTTCAGCAATATTTTTATTATTGTCTGTGTATGTTTTCATATGTTTTGCAGTCCATTTGTTAATTCTATATTAAAAAGCTGAGATTTCCACTGAAATTTCACTGAATGCATAGATGAATTCAGTGAGAAATGTCAAGTATTTTATTTATACAGTTTGGTTCAGTTACTTTCAGCAATATAATTCTCTGTGAAGTAGGCTTATACATTAATACATTTTTTCCTCTATTTTTCATTATATTATTTTATGCTATCTTAAAAGGTATCATATAAAAACCTAAAACTGAGCCAATGATTTGAGCAGCTACTTCATGAATATGAGTTTCAAATTGGTCAATATATAAATGAAAGTTTGTTCAGAATTATTATTACAGTATACCTCATTTTGTTGCACTTCATACATACTGTGTTTTTTACAAATTTAATATATGTGGCAACCTATGTCAGCAAATTTTTCCATTAGGATTTTTTCCAACAGCACTCTTTTTATGGCCATGCCCACAGCATATGGAAGTTCCAGGGCCAAGGACTGAAACCGAGTCACAGCGGCAACCTACTCCACAGTAACGCCAGATCCTTTAACGCACTGTGTGGGACAGGGATTGAACCTGCACCTCTGAAACAACCTGAGCCACTAGAGTCAGGTTCTTAAGCAATCCATTGCACCACAGCAGGAACTCCCCCAATATCATTTCTTTACTTTGTGTCTCTGTGTTGCATTTTGGTACTGCTTGTATTATTTTAAACTTTTTCATCATTATTATATTTATAATAATTATCTGTGATCAGTGATCTTTGATGTTATTGCTGTGACTCGCTGAAGGCTCAAATGATGGTTAGAAATTTTTATCAATAAAGTATTTTTTAATTACGGTATGTACTTTTTTAAGATATAATGCTATTATGTCACACTTACATTACAGTGCAGAACCATGAGGTTGTGGGTTCGATCCCTGGCCTTGCTCAGTGCGTTAAGGATCCGGCGTTGCCATGAGCTGTGGTGTAGGTTGCAGATGTGGCTCGGACCCCGCCTTGCTGTGGCTGTGGCGAAGGCAGGAAGCTACAGCTCCTGTTAGACCCCTAGCCTGGGAACCTCCATATGCCGTGGGTGAGGCCCTAGATAAGCCAGAAAGACAAAAAAAAAAAAAAAAAAATAGATTATTCTCACATGCTCCCAAATAGGGCATGAGAGGGCAGTGCATGAATGGCTTTTTTTAAGGAGTCATTTTTCTTTTTTATGTATATGAATTTATTAGGTTAATGATACAAATATTTCAAGTAGATTCTTCAGCCTTCTGCACAATAATGCTACAGAGAAAGCAGCAATAATTATGGCTTCAACTCTGAAAGCCAACAGCAATGTAGTTTCTGGTTCCTTCTTCTCAATTTGGGATGAAGCAGTTCCATTTGGGCAGCTAGCTCTATTGTTGCTGTCAGCATTAGAAGGTTCATTTTCCTTCATAAAAGTTAAAAAAAAATCTCTAGGATATACACCAATTAAATGTTAGAAGGCTGTTGTTTTATAATCATGATTTTGCTTGCCACTAAAATAGAGTTAAGTTGCTCTGATCTTATATATATATATATATACACATCTTTTATTGCTAAATTAACTGTTATACCCTGCAGTTTAATTCAATCCAGGTTTAAGAACTTAGACTTGGAAATTTTAGTCATTATGGAGTCTATTCAGCACTTTACTTCCTCAGCTCTAATTTTATTCACTACCTTTTTCACTATCTATACACTGTCTCCTTCTAAGTTTATTTTGACTCATGTTTGTGGCTCTTAATAGGTTGTGATAACTTTCATATTACCAAGCTCACTAAGTTGCTGTCATCCAAATATTCTCATTAGAAATTCTATTTCTCTTACTAAAATGTCAAATGGCCCTTTGGTGATCAGAATTGACCAAACATATCCATTTTCTTTTTTTATTTTCCTCCGAATTAAGGAGAGAAATAAAAGGTTATCTTGGCAGTCCCCTGTCAGTCCTCTTGCAAACTAGATAAAATTTACTGAGAATGCTCAGGTGAAGAGATTGTCAAGTAAGCATTTTTAAGAGTTATGTCACTTGGTCTATATTAAACAATTAAGGATCTGAGTCCTAGTACTGTGCTTTTAGAATTTTATAACAAAAGAGAAATTTTCCAGTATGGTTTCTTCATAAAGACCCTTTCTTTGTGTGAAAATATTTTTTCATCATTTCAGTGAATAAATCAAACATATAATTCACTGTAATTTAGTATTAACTATATTTTGATTTATTCACCATGATTAAACAAAAATGTCTAGGAAGATAAGTAATAAAACAAATTTAAAATATCTTTACTTAAATTTTATATCATCTAGGCATTTACAGTGGAGAATAAATAATTTTCTTTCTACTTTATCTTTCTCTTTCATGTATTCACTGCCTATATCATATGTTGTATTCTAATATTCTTTGATATTCATGAACATAATTTTTAAAAGCTACAGCTGGACCTATAAATTACTCTTATTAGGTATTTAAAATATTGATATAGGTTTACAATGTAATAATTTCATATAAATATAATATTAACTAACTGTAAGGAAGAAGACAAAAAATCCCACTTTTATGCACATTTAAAATACAGAGGCTAAAAAAAATAGAAAAAAGATAAGAAAAGAAAATACAGAGGCTAACCCAATCTGTAAAAGGGTAGAGCCACAAAAGATTAAAAAATTTAAAAAGTTTATTTTGATTTTTGAATATAGTGATATAATTTAACAATTTTTGTGATTCCAACTGAATAAACAATGGCTATACAATCATATTCACGCATAGTTATAGGAACTAACAACAGACCTCTAAGAAAACATGCATTGTACAGCATGTCAGTATATGTTTTCTGCCCTTAGTAAGATATAAAATAATGCAAAACTTGTACAAGTAACATGTGTGACACAATCTTTAATTTCACAATATTATGAGAAAAATTATACTTTGTAAAGAAAGAAGTACTGGAGTTTCTGTCATGGCTCAGTGGTTAACGAACCCTACTAGCATCCACGAGGAAGCTACTTTGATCCCTGGCCTCACTCAGTGGGTTAAGGATCTGGCATTGCCGTGAGCTGTGGTGTAGGTTGCAGATGCTGCTTGGACCCTGTGTTGCTCTGGCTGTGGTGTAGGCTGGTAGCTGTAGCTCCCATCCAGCTCCTAGCTGGGAACCTCCATATGCCGCAGGTGAGGCATTAAAAAGACAAAAGACAAAAAATAAATAAAATAAATTAAAAAAATAAAATAAAGAAGTACTATGACAATGATTTTGGCAATATGTGGTAGATATTAATACTATTTACAATGTTCATGAATGCATATAAAATATTTCATGTTATATATCAAGTGAATGTCTGCAATCCCAACAGAGAAACTGAAAATCAAACTCAGACAGGTATATATAATTGCTCTCTAATTTAAAAGCTATTCCCTACAGGTTGAGTTTTATATACCATATAAAGAAGGTCAGGAAAGTATAAACTATCTTTGGCCAAGTTGCTGAACTATGTGATTAATAAGATAGTCCCTAGAACTGCCAATATGAGGTTATTTCTACAAGCTGGAGATGAAGGAAAGCTGATGTTGTACTTTAGTCTGAGTCAGGCTGAGTTTGAAAACTTGAGAATCAGAGGAAGCTTTGGGGGATGTTCCAGTCTGAGGGCAGAACACAGAAGTCCAGCTCAGTTGTCCTGCTAAGGAGAAACACATCCTTCCTTCACTTTTCACTCTCTTCAAGGCCTCAAAGGATTGAACGATGCTAACTCACACTGGGAAGGACAATTTCCTGAATGTACAAATTCAAATTCTAATCTTATCCAGAAAAACTCTCACAGGTATACCTGGAAATAATGTTTAGCCAAATATCTGAGCATCCTGTGACCCAGTCAAGTTGAAACATATGATTAATCATAAACATGGATGGACAACATATCTTATGAATAGCCTAGTGTAACTTTAGTGACAGTGACAGGGCTTTCTATCATATTTTTATATCACCTCAATAATACTCCTATGATAGCTGATATGTTTGTTAGAGAACCATCATCTCTGACTGTTTCATATTTTATAATACGGAATAGCTTATAAATTTCCTTTCACATTCTTTTTTTCTGATAGCATGCCCATATAATATTTTTCTAGAGATAATGTGTTTGCATAGATCTGTTACCCAAAATGTAGAATAATGGAGTATACGCTCCTGATTAAAGTGTATTTGTGAATTAATAGTAAATGTCATAATATTTATTGCTTTTTGAGTAAGTTTGGAATGAGGTTTATTTAGAAATTTATAATTTTCCAGTAAAAATTATAATGTTTTCCACTTGTGAGACAAAAATTAAATACCCTAATATTCATGCTGGAAAAATTCTGTTTCTTTGAGAAAGACATGAAATAGCATTGTGTTTAAAGAAATATAGCTTCTAACCAAACATTATACTCTTTCGAGAATAGATATGTTGTTATTTATGTATGTGTGTTTATACATATAAATCTACAGGTATATATGGCACAGAATTTTTTCAAGTAATCAAATATTAGGGAAGAACACTTGCCTGGTAATTTTATAATGTCTTATACACTCCTAGAACTCGCCTATTTTCAGCCATTTTTCTCATTTATTGAGATGAAATAGCCAAGAATATATATAGTTCCTGAATTTAAGTTAAGCATATTTCAAACTTAATCATCACTTCAGGGAAAGCTATACATTATAAATGCTCAATTTAAGTGTTTTTAAACTACTTGATATACTTATTCTGGTGTAAAGTATCACAATATCTTTTACACATAAATATTTTGTCACCTGTAAGAAACTGTACAATTATTGAGTTTAAAAATTTTGAAACATCTCTACTTCCTCTATCTGTATCTATCTATCTAATTTGAGTATTTATATTACCGTTATTTTCATAAGTGTTTCTTTTTTAAATGGCACGAGCAGATTTAGAAGACTATATGTAAATTTCAGAATGCTGATAATATTGTGTGTGCAATTAATATGCATATTTTTAAAGTGCAATTATTGGTCTACTTAATGAAGGATAGTAAACATTCAAAATATTTCAAATGTGCAGATTGAAAACATTTACATATTAACTTTCTGACTCAGTGGTTCTCAAATACTTGCACACATCAGAATCAGCTCAAGAACATGTTATAACCCAAACTGCTCCACAAGTGCTGAGTTAGTGCAGACCAGGAGTTTGTGTTTTTAACAATTTTCTGGGTGATTTTACTGCTCTGCTCTGGTTGAGATACACTTATCTCATATTCATTTCTAAGGACAAGGTCACTACCTTTTCCAGCCAAATGGAAACAGTTTAATAATTATATGAATCACAGCTAACACTTATTGACCAATAATAACTTTTACTATAGTATCCCTATACCAGAAGATACATAATGGAATCCACGTTAGAGTTGGGAACTGTAGAGTTGAGATCCTATTGCTGGCTGACTCCAAAGAGTTCTTAATTTACAGAATAGCCTCCAGTCTAATAGAAAACCAAACAACAACCACAACATCTCAGTTCACCAACTGAGAATAAAAGAAATAATAAAGAAATATTATAATAAAAGAAAAAATAAAAGAAAATAACATAAGTATAAAGATATAATTTTGAATTACTTATAGGTAAAGCATACTAGCAGGTTATACAAATTTCAAATTGAAATGTTAAAGGAGAGTTTTGCAGTTAACTGCCCAGTACAACTGTCACCACTCTCATATGCTACCTACAAATGCAAGCATCTTTTAAAAACTTAATAAGCACGGTTCATCCAATATCTGAGCATGTTTTAAAAATATAATATATGTCTTCTTTATCTGAAAATGAACCATCTGATTTCTTTCATTCGGTAGTGCCAGTTCTTCCATCTGTGATTTAATAAATAGTAAAGTAGATTAACTTTTCATTCAATATGTCTTTGATGATAAAAAACTCAAAGATAGTGAAATGGCATTACATTTTTAATTTACCATTCAAACAAGTGTTCTTTGGCCTCCACCACTGTCTCCATACCTTGACTAAAATTCTTTGATAAATATTTCTCACTGCTCTTCAGCAAGAAGTATAAGTTGTTACCACGGTCCATGTGGTTTATTAGTATTGAACACTCTGTCTCTAATTTCCCTACTCAGGCACATTGAAACAAATACGTGAAGCTGTCATATGTGCCAACAGCAGGCTTTCATATATGCCAAGATATTCACACTGTGGGATCTTAGTGACCGAAATGCTTTTTTTTTTTTTTGCCATATTTTTCTTCTTTAATTTTGAACCATCCTTCCAGTTTCACCTCAGTAACATTTTCTCAGTGCATTTTTCCTCGGTCTCCTCTTTAGGAGCCGTGCATTTCTTTTTCCTAGCATCTCTTCCATATGAAGTGTACACATAACATTTTTAAATGTCCAATATTAAGATTATATTATATTGCTACTTTTAGAGATATGTTCTATCTCTAACACTATATTACGAGAACAAGAATTAAGTTTAATTTTGATTAACATTATGACTACAGAGGCTGATTGGATTAAGATGGCAGAAGAGAAGGACTGGAGCTCAACTTCTCTCCTGAAAAACAACAAAACAATAACCAAATTCAGAGCAGCCTTCAACCAAATGGACTGTAAACTTCCAAAAAAGATACTCTGCTCCAGAAGACAAAGAGGAGAACAGATCAAGAGGTAGGAGGGGCGATTACGCGATAGAAGCAACCCCATACCTCCTGGGTGGGAAGCCCCACAGACTGGAAAGTAACTGCATCACAGAGACTCAGCTATAGGACTGAGAGTTCTGAGCCCCACGTCAAAACCCCATGCCTGGGGATCTGGCACAGAGAGAAAGAGCCCCTAGAGCATCTGGCATTGAAGGCCAGCGGGGCTTGTGTGCAGGAGCTCCACAAGACTGGGGGAAAAAGAGACCCCATTCTTGAAAGGCACACACAGACTTTCACGTGCACTGGGTCCCAGGGCAAAGCAGTCCCCATAGGAATCTGGGTGGAACCTGACTGCAATTCTTGGAGGATCTCCTGGGAAAACAGGGGTAACTGTGGCTTGCTGTGGGGGAAGGGCATTGGAGGTGAAGCTCTTGAGAACATTCATCAGCCTGCATTTCTCTGCAGGTGGCCATTTCTGGGAAAATCTGGTCCCACCCATCAGTGCTGAGAAGCCCCAAGCCAAACAATAATCCAGGTGGGATTTCAGCCCCACCCATCAGTAAACAGGCTGCTTAAAGACCACTCAGGCACAAAGTCAGCCTCTAATCTCATCCAGAGACAAAGCCCCACCCATCAGAGGGAGAGGAATCAATCCTACCTACCAATGAGCAGGCATCAGTCCCTCCCATTGGGAAGCCTACATACAGCAAGCCCCCTCCATACCAACTTTAGCCACAGGGGAGGCAAATGCCAGAACTAAGAGAGGCTACAACTCTATTGTTGGCAAAAATTCACCACACCAAAAACCTATAAAAATGAAAAGACAGAAAACTATAACTCAGATAAGGGAGAAAGAGAAAAGCCCAGGAAAACAGCTCAGTGATGAAGAGATTATCAGCTTCCCAGAAAGAGACTTTAGACTCTTGATGCTGAAGATGATGCAAGGCATTGGAAATAGACTGGAGGCAAAGATTGATCATTTAAGGAAACACTGAGCAAAGAAATACAAACTGTAAAAATTAAACAAGAAAAGATGCAAAATACAAAACCGAAATAAAAAATTCATTAGAAGCAGCCAACAGTAGAATACAAGAGGCAGAAGAACGAACCAGCGAGGTGGAGGACAGATTAGTGGAAATCACTAATGCGGAAGAGACAAGAGATAAAAGATGGAAAGGAATGAGCTGAGTCTCAGAGAACTCTGGGATAATGTTAAACGCACCAACATCCATATTATCGGGGTGCCAGAGGGAGAAGAGAGAGTGAAGGGGACAGAAAAAATATTTGAAGAGATAATAGATGAAAACTTCCCTAATATGGGAAAGGTACCACTCACACAAATCCAGGAAGCACAAGGAGTACCGTATAAAATAAACCCAAGGAGGAACACCCCCAGACACATATGAATCAAAATGACCAAAATTAAAGACAAAGAGAAAACACTGAAAGCAGCGAGGGAAAAGAAACAAATGACATACAAGGGAACCTCAATAAGGTTATCAGCAGATTTTTCAGCTGAAACCCTGCAGGCCAGAAGGGAGTGGCATGATATACTAAATGTGAAGAAAGGAAAAAACTTCCAACCAAGATTACTTTATCCAGCAGGGCTTTCTTTCAGATTTGAAGGAGAGATCAAAACCTTTACAGATAAGCAAAAGCTAAGAGATTTCTGCAACACTAAATCAGCTTTACAACAAATCCTAAAGGAACTTCTCTAGTCAGAAAAGAAAAGGCCACAACCAGAAACAAAAACACCACAAATGACAAGGCTCACCAGGAAAGGCATATATACAGTAAAGATACTAAATAATCCATGCACAGTTATGCTACCAAAATCAGAAATCGTGAGAAGAGAGCTCAAATGCAGGTCACTGGAGAAGCACGTGCAATTAAAAAACCAACAGCTTAAAACAATCTCATTTTTATATAGACTCCTATATCAAAACTTCAGGGTAAAAAAAAGAGCAAGAAAAACCCCAAACAGTTAAATCAATGGCAATAAGAACATATATATCAGTAATTACCTTAAATGTTAATGGACTGAATGCCCCAACCAAAAGACATAGACTAGCCGCATGGATACAAAAACAACACCCATATATATGCTGTCTTCAAGAGACTCACTTCACTTCTAGAGACACATACAAATTGAAAGTGAGAGGATGGAAGAAAATATTCCATGCAAACGGGCATCAAAAGAAAGCCGGAGTAGCAATACTCCTATCAGACAAAATAGACTTTAAAATGAAGAACATTTTAAGGGACAAGGAAGGGTACAACATAATGATCAAAGGATCATTCCAAGAAGAAGATATAATAATTTTAAACATCTAGGCACCCAACATAACATCACCACAATATATAAGGCAACTGCTAACAACCTTAAAAGGAGAAATCAACAATAACACCTTCATAGTGGGAGACTTTAAACCCCACTTAACAGCAATGGACAGGTCATCCAGGCCGAAAATCAATAAGGAAACACGGGCCCTGAATGAAGCATTAGATCAGATGAACTTAATAGATATCTATAGGACATTCCATCCAAAATTAACAGAAAACACATTCTTCTCAGATGCGCATGGAACATTCTCTATGATTGATCACATCCTAGGCTACAAATCAAGCCTCAGTAACTTTAAGAAAACTGAAATCATATCAAGCATCTTCTCTGACCACAATGCTATACGACTGGAAATCAACAACAAGAATAAAATGGCAAAAAATACAAACACGTGGAGACTAAACAACACGCTACTAAACAACAAATGGATCACTGAAGAAACCAAGAGGAAATTAAAAAATACCTAGAAGCAAATGACAACAAAGATACGACACTCCAAAACCTCTGGGATGCAGCAAAAGCAGCTCTAAGAGGAAAGTATTTAGCGATACAACCCTGCCTCAGGAAACAAGAATAAGCTCACCTAAACAACCTAACTTTACATTCAAAGCAGCTAGAGAGGGAAGAAGCCAGGTCATGGAAACAATCTAAATGCCCAGCAACAGAGGAGTGGATAGGGAAGGTATGGTACATACACACAATGGAATATTACTCAGCCATTAAAAGGAACGAAATAACAACATTTACAGCAACATGGATGGACCTAGAAATTATCATGCAAAGTGAAACCAGTCAGACAATTAGACAGCAACAGTCAATGCTACCGCTTACATGTGGAAACTAAAGAGACACAATGAACTTCTTTGAAGAACAGACAATGACTCGCAGATTTTGGAAAACCTTGGTTTTTCAAATAAGACAATCTGGGGGGTGGGGGGATGCACATGGGTTCGGGACACAAAATCTATCCATTGACTTGTGATGATATTTGTACACCTATAATTGAAATAAAATTCATTTTTATGAAAAAAATCATTATGCCTACAGATTTTATGTTGTTGACATTCTGATATTCTGAGTAATTGAATAAAACTAAACCAATCTGGAAATAATGATATGCTGTTCTTTCACAAATTTTTTTCTTTTAAAATGTTTCTTTTTAATATTTATTATCAACCAATTGTCTCAACTGAGAGAACGTGATTAAAGGAATAAGAAGAAATGCCTTTTGAATAGAGCCTTTCCAATAAAAAAAATGTATGACAGCACAGAATGTTGCAGGGTCAGTGGTCAGACTGCTTGAATTAAATTTGGGTTTGGACTTAAAACCGGCAAGATCCTGGGCAAATTACATAACCTTTCTAAACTTCAGCTTCTTCATCATCAAAATAGGGGTTATGATAAAGTGTCTCACAGGGTTTATAAGGACTGTGTGAGACAGTCAATGCAAAGTGTTTACTATGGGGGCTTAGACTTATTATAATCACTGAATAACTATTAGCCTATATAATACTAATTTTTAAAATATTAAAATTATGCATTTTACATGTTTATATCTTCTAACATCACCACCATGTTCTGAAACTGAAACTGAAGTCAGTCTCCCTAGCCTCTTTGAGGATAGATGTTGCTTTACCCATTATGTATTCCCTTTGTGACATACATGCACTAGATAAACTGTGCATATTAAAGTTTTCAAAAAATGTGCCCCAGATGTCTCTTGAAGAAGTAAATTAATTCATGTGATGATTAAATATTAAGTAGAGGACTTAAAATTGAGCACCTTTATATGAAAATTGTTAAGTACAAAACGGATTAACAAAATAGCAATCTTCTTATCAGTGTGTATATAAAACACATGCTTTCTTTTCATATTTCAGGAGTAGCTTTGAGTTAGACTCTCCCAAATGGATGAAATTGATAATCCTAATTTAGCTTTCAGTTTATAAAGATGTTAATTCATAAGAAAAATATTGTATGTTTTTTAAAATGTATTTGTCTATGCTTCCTTCTAAAAACCCATACTTGACCCACAGAAAATATATTTAAAATATTTTGAATATTTATCCAATTAAAATAAAATATGTTCTATTTCTTAAAATATTATTGCATACTTAATATGAGGGTAGCTTACTATAACAGCTGAGTATGCTAGAATACTCTAAAATCCCTTTTTATTGTTTGCTAACATAAACAAAAGTGATCAACCACAGTATTTGAAGGTTTCTATATAACTTCGTGGACTCATGTATTAATCTTCCTGTGCTCCAAATGATTCAGTTTTTCAGTATTTGAATTCCATAAATCTAATTCTTTGCCAGTGCCAAACTCAAGATATAATCTTTACTATTATTCATGAAGTTTCTTAAAAGTAAGATTATAAACTACTAGGAATAGTTTCCAAGTTATCTATTACAAGTAATGTGTGCCAGAGTAAGATCACTGTACCATATAATTCATTTGATGTACAAGTTTTAAACTACACTCAATTTTCAAAATTCATTTAACTATTAAATTAATGTTTTTAAAGTCAACCTAAGAATATCTAGTTCAAATTCAAGGACATTTGATATAGGTCTTATTTTAAGAATTTGTGGACAATTACGAGGTCTTTTGGTGCATTAATACAAAGTATTTTAATAGAGAATATTTATTGTTTACCACTCACTTGGCACTCCATTCTGTCTTATGAAAATTATATTCAATTACTTTATGACTATGCTGGAGGTTTTAAACTTTTACACCCATTTTGGATCTGTAATTTGTCTGAAATCTGTGAAGAAAATTAAAATACATCACTAGAATCCCTCACTGATCTAATAATACTAACTAGTGTGTATTTGAGGAACAATGGCAAATAACCTATAACTTTCACTTTCATTTTAATTATTTTTGCTTATACTGTCATCTTTGATGTTTGTATATAGAATTTTCTCCTTTACCAACTTCCTTGCTTTGAAATTGAACGACACTGATTACTTTTGTTCTTTTCACTGAAGCTGAACATATCCTTTCTTTCATTTCTATTTTCTTTTGTGTTTGTTCACTTGTATTTATATTTTTCTCATCTAGTTCGCTCACACTAAAGGTTTGGGTATAAAGGTTGCCAGTTATTCCTCTGTTGTGTATCAGAATTAGGAAATAAACACACATTCTGATGGTCTTTGAGGGAATCTTAAATTTGTTCAAAGCTTAAATTAATTTATTGACCTCCAAGCTAGAGATTAGTTACTTTAAAAAAAGTAATAAGATCAAGGAGTTGGTATAAGCTCTTGCTTCTAGTTTTCTTATCTCCTACGGTATGAATTTTGGAGTAAATAAGACTTTATATTATATTTGGGTGTTTTTAGATACAATGATTACTACCATGATTATAGATCATTATCAACATTCATGAAAATAGGCAGTCACAACAAATTCTGAGCAGCAAGAAAATTTACACTTTACATTATATACATGTAGCTGGATGAATTCATACATGTTGTATGAATTATTTGATAGGAAAATGGTTAGTTTTTATTTCCTATGGAACATGCTATATGGCCAAGAAAATAATAAAATTTCTTGTGACTTAAAAAGAACCATACCACCACTACAACCAATTTTAGTCAGTGACAATGTATTCCAAGGCTGCCAGGAGGTGGATGCACTCTATGAAAGAGACTTAGTAGGGTAGAAAAAAAATTCTACTTTGTAGCTTTAATAATTCCTTTAAAAAATTAGTTAATGAAGGGATAAAACCATTGGAAACATTTTTTATCTATTGTTATTCTTTATCATATAATGAAAATTTATCAGTTTTAACTAGTGCTTTCCAGGCCACAGGGTTTAAATAATAATTTTAAAATTAACAGATTTGTTACATTATATAGCACAAATTCTATGCTAGTGAAATTCTATTTTACTTCAAATTTAGAATTCAATTAGCAGTTCTCCAATTTATCTATCTCAAGAGTACAACGAATGCTGTCATAGAGAAAATACATACCTATATGGAAATTATGATTTTAAAAAGCATTTAAATATAAAAATACTTTCCCATCTTGTTACCAATTATTAGATAGGTCAATATTTACACTGATAATTTAAGTCAATTTTCTCATGAGTATGGGTATTATGTGAACTATTTTGAACTGATTTGAATTACTAAATATGTTACACACTAATTATTTAAAATGTGTTTTTTAATATTAAACTTATATTCAAAAACTAAGCTAACTGGAGAATTATCGGCTTTTGACTTCAAAATGACAACCACATGCATTGAGCAAAATATGTTTAATTTAAAAATCCATTGATAAAGTAATTTAGCATGACAATGGATTTTTTGGGGCTTTTTTGACAATGGGTTTTTAAAAATATATTCAAAATAACTAATAATTCTTCATTGAAGAAGTTCTACTTTATAGTAAACGTGGTAATCATGTTAAGAACACTGGATACAATTTGATATTAGTTTTAAATATAAGTAAAAGTGCAATTACTATTTCATACTATTATAAAGTATTTGTTTTAACTGATATTAGCCTGATATTTCATTCTAAGTAATTTTTCAAATATATTCTCAATCTTTGTGAATAGGTAAGTGTGGTTTGATGATTTCAGTAAAATTCTAGCATTTATCTTTAAAGACAACAAGCACATTTGTACAAAATTTGGTGTACCTGAATCCATTCAATTTGACTTTATTTAATTAATATATTTCATAATTAAAGTACAGTTAATATTAAATAGAAATGACATTTTTATTCTGTACACCCACTAAAAAAGAGATCGCAAAGTACAATAGAAAAAATTTGTTAGGTTACGTGAAGAAATAACATAATCAATCATTACTATTTTTTAAGGAAGTGGGACTAAATAGAACAAAAAACTCCTTTCACAATTTAAATATTTTCGTTTGATATGTTTCCTGTTGCTGCTTACTCTTCTTGCTTTTGCTACTCTTTTTAAGTTAAGATACGTGCCTGGGGAGGAATATTCCAACCCAGAAACCAAGAGTTATCAAGGGTTCTGTAATGAAAGAAAGAAAATTTTCTTAATTTGGTTTCTTTAATGTCAAATAACTTATTACTTGGTTTTTCAAGTTTCTTAGGAAGAAGAGAACATGGAGAAATCTCAATTATTATTTAATAAGTATAGCTTGTACTCTTTTACTTATTCAACAGCTTTCACTCATATAACTTATTACACATTGCAAATATTGCCTCATCAATCACCACTCAATGAGGGCAGAAAATATGACGTTTTAAATAATTTCTGAGAGCTCTAATATTAATATCATACTCAATTTATACAAAATAAGGTATAATCCTTGCTGAGTGTTCATATTGGCTTTCATGGAAGATAAAACCACCAATCCATGTCCTGGAGGAAAACTGACAAAACACTGTTCCAGTGGTTGAATATGATTAGAGCAATGGAATTTAATTTTTTATTTTATTACTATTATTTTTTAGGTCCACACCTACTCCATATGGGAGTTCCTGGGCCAGGGGTCAAACTGGAGCTGCAGCTGCTGACCTATGCCACAGCCACAGCAATGCAGGATCCAAGCCTTGTCTGCGACCTACACCACAGCTCACAGAAAAGCAGAATCCTTACTCACTGAGCCAAGAGAGGGTTCGAATGCTCATCCTCATGGATAGTAGCAGGGTACTTAATCTGCTAAGGCACGTTGCTTCAATTAGAGCAATGGATTTTAAAATGTGGCTCTTAGCTATAAGATCAAATGCAGGAAAAGTAATCAAAGTTTCTACAACACAGCACTTACAAATATAAGATACAGGAGTCCTCATCGTGTCTCAGCGGTAATGAGTCTGACTAGTATTTATGAGGACATAAATTCAATCCCTGGCCTTGCTCAGTGAGTTAAGGATCTAGTGTTGCCGGAGCTGTGGTGTAGGTCACAGACACGTCATATCCTGTGCTGCTGCGACTGCGGCGTAGGCCAGCAGCTACAGCTCTGATTTGATCCCTGGCCTGGAAACCTCCATATGCTGCAGGTGCAGCCATAAAAGGACAAAAATATATAAATAAAAACAAATATAAGATACACTGAAACTTTTCTTATTACCCATATAACCATATAATAAGTGAAAATGATAGTCTTAGTCAAACTTGCTAACTTGCACTAACTGTATCAGTTCAAAAGGAACTGCTGGGAAGTTCTTAATATTCATTTTATTGAAATTACTAAAGAGTAATTTAGTACTTTAAAAAAGCTGTAATTCTTTTAAAACTTCTGTTTTTATTTTAAAATCATCATCACTAGAAAAGTACAGCTGAGCCTTCAACAACATGGTTTTGAACTGTGTGGTTCCATGTATATGCAGATTTTTTTCAACAAATATACTGAAATGTTTTTGGAACTTTGTGACCACTTAAAAAAAACTTGCAGATGATGTTTTTAGTCTAAAAATCTTGAAAAGATCAAGAAAATATATCATGAACACATAAAATGTGTATATACTAATCCATTCCTACATAGGTATAAGGTGAATGACATTCAACAAAAAATTAATAATGTGTTAATTTCCTTACTGTTTTACAATATTTCTTTCAAAGAATTGTATTACCTTATAGTACATCTCTGTCTCTTATAATTGGAGAAACTGAGTATCACCTTATTATCACATGTGTTTTTTTAAACAGTAACAATATTTCCAGTACTGTATTATGAATATGACTGTAATATTGCATGCTATTAAGAATTTATATGAATTCTTTATTAGTGTACAGGCTAGGCTACCATAAACTAATCATATTCCTGCTTTTTCACTATCATGTGTGGGTTGTTATACCTATAAATAATTATGAACTTTTCACATTATCTTTTCATTTTTGAAGTCTAGTGTTAGTAGTAAGTATAATATCTACAGTGTTTTATATAAGACAATACTGATGTAGGTACCGACAGACAATTCATCCTGAAAACAGGTCAAAAACTTAATGGTAATGATAAACACAGTACAGTATTATAAATGCATTTTCTCTTCCTTATGATTTTATTAACAATATTTTCTTTTCTCCAGCTTACTTTAATGTAGGACTACAGTATGTAATATATACAAGGTATAAAATATTTGTTAAATGACTGTATTATTGGTAAGGCTTCTGATCAAAAGCAGACTATTTGTTAAGTCTTGGGGGAGTCAAAAGTTATAAAGGGATTTTTTTGATTGTGCAGGAGTTGGCACCCTTAACACTTGTATTTTCCAAGGGTCAACTCTATATGTCTTAGATGTTAGCTAGCATACTCCATTATTTTAAACTCAAACTTTCTAATTTCCTATATTTATTGAATGAACAACCTATCCAATTAACACAAGAAATCCAAGGATGTGGTGAAAAGGGAACACTTCTACACTGCCGGCAGAAATGTAAATTGGTGCAGGCACTATGAAAAACAGTTTTAAAACTTCTCAAAAAGTTTAAAATAGAACTATCATATGGATCTATCAATTCTATTTCAGGGTATTTATCTGAAGAAAAAGAAAGCAGTGATTTGAAAAGATATGTTTCTCCCCATGTTCATTGCAGCATTACTCACAATTGGCCAAGACACAATAACAATTTAAATGTCCACTGACAAATGGATGGATTAAAAAAAAAATGCTCTCTCTGTGTCTATTACACACACATACACACACAGGTATATTATTCAGTCATATTAAAGAATAAAATCTTGGCATTTGAAACAACATTGAAAAACCTTGAGAGAATCACACTAAATGAAATAAGTCAGGAAAAAGTGAACACCTAATAATCACATTTATATGTGGAATCTCCATCAAATGGTTACATACAGAGAAAAGATTGGTGGTTGTTAGAAGTAGGGGCTGGGGGTGAACTAAATGGGTGAAAGGAGTCAACAGGTAAATTTCTAATTATAAAATAAATAAATCATGAATATGTAATGTACAGCATGATAACTATATTTAATAATACCATAATGCATTTTCAAAGTTATGAAGAGAGAGCTCTTAAGAGCTCTCATCACAATGAAACACATAACTTTATAGTGATCAATGACAACTAGATTGGTAATCAGTGGTTATCTCACAATATATACAAATATTGAGTCATTAAGTTATATACCTGAAGCTAATATATCTCAACTGTATCTCAAAAAAATTTAATTATTCAAAACAGTAAAGGTCTGTGAAGTTACTGATAGTCTTTTCATAGCAACTAATTTAGAATCTAATATACAGGCAATGTTTTAAAAATTACATTAGTAAAAAATTAGGCTGTGGAAAAACTGAAGGATTGTATATACCAAGTAAGATTCCCTAAAACCTGTACTGATATCCAGCAATCTTTATTGACATAAACGTCTGTCATCCAAAATACTGTGTCTGCTGCTAACACCTCAGCTATAAACCATGCATTCATTCATTTAGTATTGTTCAATAACCAATGAATATTTGGGAGAGGATCAGATGATAAAGTAGATCTATGATTTTAAAATAAAGACTGTATTTGTCTAAACAGTTTCTAAATTAAGTTCTTAATCAGTGATTAATAATGCCATTACATGCTCTTCCTGAATACTTTACATATGTTTAAATTATTTTCAAAGAATGTTCACAACACTGATTTAATTGAATACTTCTAAAAATCAAACTTGTAAATTAAGACAGACATTACTGATTACATCTTTCAGCTGATTAAACTGATGTCTGGACAGTTTAACTTTTTTTAAGTCATAAAACTAATTCATTTCTATTGTTCCATTTTCCGTAGTTTAAAATATAGGAAAAATAATGGATTGAAGATGAAATTAGTTTTTATCCAACTGTTCTTTGCAATAAAACAATCTGATGCCCAAATGGATTCTTTCTGTCTCCCAGGCTACCACTGCAGAAAGAAATGGAAAGATCTAAAATATGTGTATTTGGACCTCGATAGTTTTTTGTGTAATTCTTTATAGCTCTAGTAGTTTAAAAAAACAAAATTCTGGAAAAATTTACTATTTTAATAAATGGATTCAACTGAGGAAATTTCTACACTGGTGAGTGACCACACATGAGTACCCCATCTTTCTTCTAGGCTCATTAGGGATATTTTACTTAGCAAATATTTATTGACCAGCCATTAGAGGCCAGACATGTGTCAAATGTAGAAGACTATTAATTTATTTGAATACATAATCATTGTTATCTACTATGTGTACGGGTGTGTCCTACAGGTAAACACAATACGGTTGTTAAACGAGCAATAGAAGACTATTAATTTATTTGAATACATAATTATTGTGTATCTACTATGTGTACGGGTGTGTCCTACAGGTAAATACAATATGATTGTTAAACGAGCAATTAAGAAACCTAACCTCAAGGAGGTTAAAAACGAATTATAGTCTCTGAAACAATGTTAGGGAACGTCTAATGCTACCTATAAAACAGTACATTTTTAAACACTAAAGATTTTAAGATTTACTACATAAATATTCCCAGAGCAAAGGCTAAAATCCTTCTCACTTATTTTGCAGGATATATTTACATGTGACCACATATTTTGCCTTTTTTTTTTTTTCACTCGCAGCATATGGTGGTTCCCAGGCTAGGGGTCTGATCTGAGCTGCAGCCGCCAGCCTACACCACAGCCACAGCAACGCAGGATCCGAGCAGTGTCTGTAATCTACACCACAGCTCAGGCAATCCTGGATCCTCAACCCACTGAGCAAGGCCAGGGATCGAACTCAAAACCTCATGGTTCCTAGTCGGATTCATTAACCACTGAGCCACGACAGGAACTCCACTATTATGTTTTAAACAGTAGTTAGCACATTGGATAAGAGAAACCTGGATGAATGCAGGCATTGACAGTTGTTCACAATTTAAGAAACAACATATAAGTATTAAAAATGATATCATATAACAATAGCTGCTATCGACTAATTGAAATGATTCTGACATTAGAAGTAGTTGAAAATGATGTCTACGTACATATTCATGGAAATTCAGGAGCTCTTCATTTCAGAAAGCATTTCAGAGTTGTACATGCATATATTTTCCTATAAAAATGAATAAAAATTACACCCTAAAATGTTCAAGATCTCCTCTTTCTTGGCTTTATATTATATTCTCTTTGTCACTGAACAAAGATTTTGGCCAGAGTTTTTTTTTTTTTTTTTAATCTTTTTGCCTTATTTAGGGCCGCTCCTGTGGCATATGAAGGCTCCCAGGCTAGGGGTCTAACAGGAGCTGTAGCTGCCGGCCTTCACCACAGCCACAGCAACATGGGATCCAAGCTGTGTCTGCGACCTACACCACAGCTCACGGCAACGCCAGATCCTTAACCCACTGAGCAAGGCCAGGGATCGAACCGCAACCTCATGGTTCCTAGTCTGATTCATTAACCACTGAGCCACGATGGGAACTCCTGGCCCGAGTTTTAATGTAGTTGAGAGACAAGGTGAAATGAGAGTCTTATTGCTAGGAGATGTTTAATCAATAGTGATTTAATTTTATTTTTTTTCTGAATTTACTTAGAAAAATAGCTAAAGAAATGTCATTGCTGTGAGACTTTGTATTCAAAAGAGTTATGGATTTTATGTTTTAACAGCAAGTTATGAGCTAATTTTAAATTTCCACATAGTTCATGTCTAATAAAGAACAGGGTAAAATAATATTAATGTCATGAAATTGCTTTTATATATTTAAATTTTTCTAAAATAGCACTGTCCCATGGAACTTTTGCAGTGATGGAAATGTTCTATGTCTATGCTGTTCCACACGGTAGTCAATACCATGCTACTAGTCCTACTACTATTGGCTGCCATATTGGATAGCAGACATCTAGAACCTAATTTCATTTGCATTGCATGTTAGTTAAATGCTTAATAAAATGTTTTAGAAGCTTTTCGATATTGCCTAAAATCTAATGATATTATGTTTTTACATCACACTATGCTGTTAATATTTTTGAAAATTTTGAATAGTAACTGTATATTTTTAACCTGTAAAAATCCATTGTCTTCACATTTTTACTAATGCATATTGATTTTTCCATCATTCTTACAGCTGTAGTAAGTCATAATTCTTTGTTCAGTAGTGAAAATAGTTGGGAATTCAAATATGGCTTTATAAAATCATTAAGCCAAAGGTTATCAAAACACGTATCTTTAAATCTTAAATCTTTTATAAATGTAAAATGTAACAAATTAGCTTTTCATTTTTAATGTAGCAATGCAATTATTTATTATTCTCAAATCATGCTTTCCTGTAATGCATGGCTTTATATTAACTATGTTATTATCTCCATACTTTATACTTACACAAACCTAATGAAAATATCAATAGCTGAAAAATAGAATTAACTACATCTGATCTCTTGCAAGTAATCATTCATTTAGAAACTGAAGGTATTTCTTCCATAGTACACTATCTCAAAAAATATTCTGATAAAGAATTTTGGAGGAATTCATTCCCACATTCATAAATTAGCACCTTGCATGTGCTACTGAATTTCTATCATAAACATTTATTTTGAGCAGACTGAATTACTCAAACCAGCTGCTTAGAGTGATCGATTTCACCCATCTTTCCACTTCTCTCACTTCTACTGGCACAACTTTAAAATTTCATAATTTCCTTTTCACAGCAGAATAACAACATTGCTCTTTCTCTTAATGCCTTTCTGTGGAAGGCAGATACATATTAGATAACACTGAGATTGGTTCATCTGTTCTTATCTTTTTTATATCCATTGTCTGCTCACCCTCGATAACATAAATATAATTATCATACACCTTAGTCAGTAATAGAAACAGATTATCTTTTTATACCAACAATCTTTTCAGCTTTACAATGGCTTTTGCAAAGCCATAACTGACTATCTCTTTTTATGGCCATATTTAATGTGTTTTGGTTCAAGTTTTCTATATTATCTTTCTCATGACTTTGCTCCATGACATATTCTGAGTCAGAACAAGAGTTATACTTAATCTTCAGTACATGCTACCAAAAGCCAGCACATCTACATTCTAGGAGTGAGCTAGAAGAAAAACAATATCAACAACAAAAACAAAACAAGACAAAGCAAAAAAAAAAAAAAAACACTGCAGGTAAAGGACAGGTTTGTTTGTTTGTTTGTTTGTTTGTTTTCTCCACAGAGGCAGAAATGCATGTACTGAAATGTCAGGCAGTTTCACGGAGAGACTGGTTTAAAACAGGGATTTATTAAGTCTCAAATATAGCAAATCGAGGACATCAGTTCACCTCTAACTGTTCAACAATTTCCAGCCTGGCTTCCAGTTTGAGGAATCCATCAATTTGTTAAGAACTGTGATGGCACTTAGGTGATATTCAGAATCGCCTTCTATTTGAAATGGTGAAACTAGATAATAATTATTTTGGGTTGCAAACTAGACTTAATGATGCTATATTCAAACTAAGGTATTCTACTCATTAATATTTTGGCATATGGCTAATCAAGAGAGACAAAACATTTTAATTAAAATAACCTAAAAATTGGAAAAGAATAACAATAGTATAGAATCAGAATAATATCTTGAAAGATACAAAAATAATAAGAAAAAGACAAAAATCAGATAGCAGCATTTCATTAAATCAATATTGTAAGACTGATCATTTAAGAAAAAATCAAGTATGATGAAATAAGAAAAAATACTATATAGTGAAAAATAATATTAAAGCATAATGGATTGTTTTTAAAAAATAGTGAAGTCATTTTTATACTCTCATTTTCATACACATAATCCAAGTCATCTGCAAATCCTGATGGTTCTGTCCTTAAAAATATACTCTTATTCAACTATTTGTCATTAATTCATAACTTACCTGCTATTCCAAACTCTTTGTTCTCTCTTTGTTTCTTCTAATATCTCCCAAATTGAATTACCCAATTACTGCATAATTCCTACTTTCCATTCCCTTCAAGAGTCAAAATATCTTTTTAAAATAGAAGACATACGTAACTGATTTTTCAAAATTCTCCAGCTTCATCCCATTTTACTCAAAAGGCAACAAAAAATTATTCTTATGCCTTATAAATGTATAAATAATCTTGGTTTTGACTACTACTATGACCTTGTCTGTTACCATTCACATTACCCCAAATCCATTGACTTTTTATAACTAGTTTTCCAGGTGAATCCATGTGGTTTATTACATTCCTTCACTGAGGACTCTGCTCCAGGGTCTTCTTTTTCTTTTCTTTTCTTTTTTTTTTTTTTCTTTTTGGTCTTTTGTCTTTTTAGGACCGTACCCACAACGTATGGAGGTTCCCAAGCTAGGGGTCAAATCGGAACTGTAGCTGCCAGCCTATGCCACAGACACAGCAATGTGAGATCCGAACTGCATCTGTGACTTACACCACAGCTCACGTCAATGTCAGATCCATAACCCACTGAGCAAGACCAGGGATCAAACCTGCAACCTCAGGGTTACTAATAAAGTTGGTTAACTGCTGAGCCACAACAGGAACTCCAGTGTCTTCTTTTTAGAAAAGACATTTTGGGTAATTTTTGAAACCACTTCCTTTCATTGCACTTTTCACCATTTCACTTACATCTTTATTTTCTTCCTCCCCCATAAAATAATACCTTTACGAAATCAGTGGTCTTTTCTTTTTCCTTTTTTTTAACTTTAAGCTAATATTTTCCCAGAGCTTAGAAGAATGACAAATATGTGACACCCATAGATTCACTATGTGTTGAATCAATAACAAGAGGATCCTGTTTATTTCAATAGATATTTAATAGGAATCTAAGTCAGAACATAAAGATGTCTACAAAAAGTTCAGAAAAGCTTCTAAGACAGACTGCCTCTAACATCAGAACACACAAAACACTAAAAATTCGGCACACCCTGATGCTTATGTCTAATAGCAAACTACACACTCCTTCAGCAGCTTTTATTTACATATATTGAGGAAACCCACCTCCAAGTGTGTTATAAGGCCACAGAAAGCAAAGCACTGGTTGAGGTGTACTTTTTCCAAGAATATGAAGGCATGTCAGAAAAACTTGTGGATATGTTAAGTAAAACAGTGATAATTTTAAGAAGTAATTTTAATTCAGTGATTCATTTATTCATTCATTCAGTCAATCATCAATCGAAACTTTATCAAAGTTCCCATGTGTGAGGCACTGAGCCAGAGATTAGGAGATTATGATAAAGCAAAACACACAGGACCTCTTGTCTTTATTTTTCTCTTGGTATAGTCATGGTGACAATTATAAATCGCATAATCAATTGAAGAAAGTTAACATTTAAATAACAATGAGTATTACAATAACGAGCCTTATTAGAGATATTTAAGGTAGTCAGAAAATTCAGAAAATTTGTCTTTGGAAAAAGTAAAATTTGAATTGAGATGTGAAAAAAAGTATAACATTAATTAGGTAAAATGGAAGAAAAGAACTATCAAAAGCCCTGGGTGGGTGGAGATATCTTGCTAGTGAGAGAAATTAAGGAGACCCTTGTGGCAGAAATATGGGGTTAATACTATTTAGAGAGAGAAGCAGGAAAGATACCATATAATATAGGACTTTTCTGGCCAAATTTCAGCGTGTCTTAAGTGAGGAAGAAATAAATTAAAGGGCTTTATACCGAGGGTCAGTTAGAATAGGTCCACACTGTAGGCAGAAAACCTTGTTACAATGTGAAGAAGATGTTGGACAAAAACTGTTATAGATGTCTTTTGGCTAGTTAGCTCCTATGGAAGTATTCAGACGTAATGACAACTCAGTCCAAAGTGGGCAGACAGAGAAGGTAAAAAGCTAGAGATATTCAGCAGGTAAAATTTACATGACATGGTGATCAGACTGAGGTAGACAAGTGAAGATGTGATAGCAACCGATATGTTACACTTTTGGCATGTGAAAACTATAAGGAAAGTCAGGCTATTCAGTGGAACAGAGGGCACACTGGTTTACGTGAGGTAGTTCATTACTTTCCAGTTGAGCAGGTTGAATTTGCTTGAGAAAACAAAAAGACATTCAAGAAAATATAGCCAACAAGAGGTTAGATATAATGGTTTGGTGGAAAGAG
Source organism: Catagonus wagneri (assembly GCA_004024745.2). NCBI lineage: Eukaryota > Metazoa > Chordata > Mammalia > Artiodactyla > Tayassuidae > Catagonus > Catagonus wagneri. The sequence continues at coordinate 30,816,202 of PVHT021183696.1, read as the reverse complement.
AGATGATTCAGAAACCGTTGTAATTCACCTTGCAGAATTAGAAAATGTAATTTTCCATTTTTTTCCATTCCTATATATATATATATGTATATATATATAATATGTATTATATATATATAATACATTCATACTATGTGTACAATGGAATACTACTCAGCCATAAGAAACATGAAATAATACCATTTGCAGCAACATGAGTGGACCTAGAGATTATCATACCAAGTGAAAAGTCAAAGACAAATATCATATGCTATCACTTATATGTGGAATATAAAAAAAGATATAAATGAACTTATTTACAAAATGAAATAGACTCAGAGACATAGAAAATGCACCTGTGGTTACAAAGGGGATAGTGGAACCAGGGAGGAAGATAAATCAGGAGTTTGGGATTAACGTATACACACTATTATATATAATATAGATAACCAGCAAGGACCTACTCTATAGTACAGAGAACTATTTTCATTATACTGTAATAAGCTATCATGGAAAAGAACCTGAAAAAGCACACACACACACACACACACACACACGCACACACACACACATACACATACATAACTGAATCACTTTGTTGTACACATGAAATTAATACAACACTGTAAATTAACTATACTTCAATAAAATAGTTTAAAATAGTAAAGAAAGAAAAAATATTTTATATTTGAAGATATCCATATAATTTTAATTGAGATAATTGTATCATTAAAAATAAGTAGGAAGATGCAGTTGCCAGAGAGATGTTGAATGTCCATGAGATGTATGGGAATGGGGTCCAGACATATACACTAGCTACCAAATTGGACAAAAAGGACAGCTTTCATACTTAAGGAAGAAGGATAATCAAGAAGTAGTTTTCTGTATTTTTCAGTGATAAATTGATATGAGACTAGAATGAATACGTACCTATATCTGTTTCTATAGCATATATATATAATCTGTATGTATTTCTAGTTATATGTCAGGGGTGAGAGAGAGTCTTTTTTCAAATTCACAGTGACAGTGACAAAGCACTGATTACAATCACTGATTACAGCAGCTTCAGAGGAACTGGTGCTATTGTTTAATTCTGATATATAGTAGGAGAGTATTTAGAGAGGTTGGGGTGAGGCATTTTATTGGATATGTAAAGGCAATTTTAAAAGTCACAGTAACATAGGATGGACTTTTGACAGAGAGAAAATACTAAGTCAAGAAGAAGGGATTATATTAAAAAAATTGGAGGCTTGTGGTACCAAAGAGTTCTGCCTTAATTTTGTGACATTATGTATTATGAATAAAGTTTAAGGAGCCATTTTAAAGTGAATGGATTCTAGTTATATTTACCTGTGTAACGACATTTAGGAAATGACTGATCCAAAAGCTTTGGAGTCTACATATAGGATTAAAACATTGACCTAATATAAACAATATATCGGATAAATCTGATTCTTGAAAAATGATCAGAGTTATAGTTGGTAAAAACAGAAAAAAACTTATTTAATTGGAGTTGCTTCAAATTAATGTTTTAGGAAGCAGAACTCAAACATTAGCCAACTTTCAAGTGTTTTGTGATAGTGCTGGGACCATTAATTCTCTGCCCAGGGCAGGTCGTTATCCTTTCAAAAAAAAAAAAGGAAAAACAACTAGGAGAGAAAACAAGCAGCAGAGTACTTATAAAACATGCAAAATATGGCAATATTGGCAAGAACTTGAATCACTGTAGGAACCTGTTTCTAAACATGATTTATTACAAAGCTCACAAGATACTTTTAGAAAACAACTGCTCTGTAGACTCCAAATTTTAAGAAAACCCCAACTCCATGACATGATATGAAAGATAATGTAGGGAGCTAACAAGAAGGAAAATAGCCTGAGAGAAAGGAATTTGAAAAAAATTTGAGATGAAAGTTGCAATAAAAAAATGCAATATTCAGGTCATTATGATTCCAGCAAACAGGTCTATTTTCTCTTTATTATAAATTTCTTCCAAAACACCAAAAAAGAGAGTGTTTTCCATTAATTTTATAAAATTTTATTAACACTAATGAATGTTTTAATAAACTTTTACTTATTATTTCTTAGGAATTATATATTTTATGGAGTTAACATAGTATAATTTCTTCTACTGTGAGTATACATATTAAATAATATTTAGAAATATCAAATAAAATATTTTGTAGAGTCACAAGTAAGGCTTTTAGTATCAATAGTTATATATTAATTATTATCTTAAATCTGTCTTTGGAGTACAAATCAAGTGTTAATTGATAGGTTTTTACTCTAATTGTTAATGTTTTCTTTAAAATTCCACTCAAAAGAAATTTAAACATTAAAAGTCTAGAAATATTTTTATTTGAGTGGGAATTTTTTCTCAAACTATTTAAAATAATCCATAATATTTTTATATTCCCTGTTACTTAAATTGTAACCTAATTTTAAAGTGTTTATAACAATGCATTGAATTCTTTTCCTTGTAAGAAAAATTAAATATGGTCAAATCAATATAATGACAAAGTAGAGAATTTTTTGTTTTGTTGTAAATACTAATAGGGAACTATTTGATTTCACCATTTTGTTCATTGTTCTCCATTTGAAATCTACAAAAAACATAACAAAACTGTATCCTGTCCTTATTTAATCAGTACTTTAATCAGTTCCAGAGTTTCATTTTTATCTAGAAACTGTTTCATTAATAAAAGGAAATGAGAACAAATTAATATGCTGAATATTTCCTCAAGATGTGAATTCATCAAGTTGTGGGTTAATTGGATATGAGAATCAATTTTAAATTCTACAACCCAAGAATTTTTAAACTTTTTTTCTGTGAATGTGTTGGGTATCTTGTTTCCCAATTCCATTTCACATTTTATGTTAACTAAAGTGTATGTCAACCTAAAGTATATTATAAATGACGAAAAGTCTAGAGTATAATAACTTAGAAATTCACATTACATTTACTGATAACACTTTAAATGTCTTGATCTTATTAAGACCTTATTTATCTTGTAGATGATTTTTTTGTAATTTTTAAAATTTATTTTATTCTAAGATATTTTGAATATTTTTCTCTAACGTTGTATAGCATTGACTATAAAATGATCTTAAGGTCACATAAATTTTTCTAAAAGAAATCCATTCCACTAGCAATATTTAAATGCATTCCCTTTATTACTGCTTTTAGTCATTGACATGGTTAAAGGGAAAGAACTGGATAAACGTGAGAAAATGCAAGTATATTATCATATATGTTATAATGAGGTGGTTTTTTTTGTTTGTTTGTTTTTTTCCATTATAGTTGGTTTACAGATTTCTGTTAATTTTCCAACTGCACAGCATGGTGACCTGGTTACACATACATGTATGGATTCATCACAAGTGATTAAACAGAGTTCCCGGTGCTATACAGCAGGATCTCCTTGCTTTTCCATCCTAAAGGCGATAGTCTACAACTATTAACCCGAGATCCCCCTACCATCCCACTCCCTCCTCCGTATAATGAGTTTTTATGAATTTGAATAAATACTAACTTCTGCTCATTGATAGAAAAAAAAGAATAGTGTTCTCTCTGGATCTTATTTCTATCTCAGGAATATATCAAATACAGGCTAACTTTATCAGCTAAAAAGAGATAAAATGAATATTTACAGATGTACCAAATTAGTATAATTATCAGTTTTATACTCCTCTACTTCTAAAGGTTGGATAATTATTCTGTTGAACATTTAAATTGTGTACATGGATTTGCAATGTATTATTTATATTTTAAGTTTCTAAATACATTTAAATTTTTTATACTATTAACATGGTACTAGTTACAGTGAATAAAATTTTAACTTAATTAATTCCTCCTAAGGAATATTAAAAAAACACCTGACATATATTTAAAAATTGAAATACACATATATTCATGTTTTCATACGTTAAAAGTATATATAGATCACAACAAATTTAAATTTACAATCATTGTTCAATTAAGGAGACGGGTATACCATAAAATTTGTATGGATTGTTTTAGTATGATTTATTTACAGTTAGATATAACAGTATAATAATTTCTCAAAGCTGTGATGATGATCAGCTTTTAAAATTGTTCTCAAAAATATGCTTTGAAATGGTAATAGAATTAATAAAGGTTTTGTGTTTCCCATTATTAAGAGTGATAGGTAATTGCCTTTTATTGGGTTAACAAATAGACTCCATATTAATTTTTACAGAGACACAGCAATACGCACGCACACACACACACAAAGACACTTTTATTTTATTTTATTTTATTTTATTTTATTCTATTTTATTTTATTTTATTTTTATGGTTGCACCTGTGGCATATGAGAGTTCCTATGCCAGGGATCAAATCTGAGCTGCAGCTGTGGCAATGCCAGATCCTTAACCTATCCGCCTGGCCGAGGCCTGAATCCAAGCCACCATAGAGACAATGCCTGATCCTTGACCTGCTATTCCACAGCAGGAACTACTGCACATACACATTTAGACTGAATAACATATTCAATCAAAAATATGTGTCAATGGGTCTCTGGCACAATAATTTAGATATAGTACAGTTTATAAAATAAGGCAATCAGTTAAGCTTCCAAGAAAAATTAACTTATCTGCTTAAAGTTACATTTATGTTTGTGTATATAAACTCTCAAATTTTACATAGAATTTATAATAAAAACATGCTTATTAGTCCTAAAACTAGGAAATTACATTTTCTGTAACATTCAATCTTCAAGTTGTTCCTTAATGCAACAAATACCTATCAATGTGCCCATGTGTCTCTTTGTTAATGTTCAGGATAAAACAAAGATTAAAGAAAGTGAGTACAGATGCCAAGAAAGAATACAATCATTCATTTCCCAGTATCTCACAGTAACAGAATGAAACCTTTAGCTGTTTTTTACTATTGTGATTCTGAGTCATGGATCACTCTAAAAGAAACAAATTTTAAAATTTAAAGAAGTAATTTACTTGAATGACATGTATGTATACGACTAGTAGTTGCAATTAACCCCTGAATCATTCTGATGCTGGTACCAAGATGACCCTTGGGATAAAAGTAGACCCACTGTTATATGAGTCACATTGCTGTTATGACTAAAGGAAACTGGAAAGTGGATAGCAGCGTTCCCTCATGGTTCAGCAGGTTAACGATCTAGCCATGTCACTGCTGTGGCACGGGCTCAATCCCTGGCCTGGGAACCTCGCATGCCACAGGCTGGGCAAAAAAAACAATGTGGATAGAACACCATGTAAACAAAAGTTTAATCAGAATGGTGTTCAAGAGGGTAAGTACTGACATGATACAAGGGGCTCATTTCACTTAAGATTTATACCTAGAAAGATGTAAATAGGAATTCTTGAGCCATATTCATAATGAACTGTATTTAGGAGTTCAATATGCTGAACTTAGGCTAGGGAGAGGACAGACTACTTTGGATGTATTTATATCTTAAATCACACCCAAACCCTAGACATTGGTATGGCAAAAGTATTTGATATAAGCTGAATAGATGCCAATTTGACCACTCCAGAGGGCAAAATGGCATTTCAGGTCCATGGAAGTATTGGTTTTCCTGAAGCCTCAGTGCAGATAATAAGAAAAAAAATTAACATAGTCTAGGAAACTCTAGTGAGTGTTTATTCTTCAGGAATACTGACTACACTCAGAAATTGGCATAGAAGATGATAAAGCAATATGTAAATTGTGTTGTATATTATTAAACTGATAGAACTTGACAATATCTCTATAGGAGGTTATGGGGACTCAAGTTAGGAAGAACTCATTGGTATACTGCTTGCAATGGAAACTGATTTATTTAAATGGTCAATGACTACTTGTGCTGGAGGCTTATATCAATGGAACATTATGTCCAGTCTAAACTAAGTTGAGATTAATCTTACAGTACCTGACTCAAAGACAAGTTAAAATTAACATGTACACAATGTGGCTCGATTAGTCAGGATGAGAGAAATTAGATATTATTATTGTGCTATGGTGTTGGGGGAGAAATGGCCCATCATCCAACATGTTACTAGGAAGACTGTATTGGGTTAAAAATGTATTATTTGGTTGCTGGGTAAGGTTAGGCATTTCACTTGATTGAATTCAGTGGGTTTTATTTCTATGTGTACCTTGGCTCATAGAATCCTACTTAGCAATAGAAAATATACGTTATGTAAGGATACTGAGATAAGTGTTTCCAAATTGAGGATCCAAGAAGTTACATGGAGTTTGACATCCAATTACTATAAGGAAAAGTAACAAGACAAAATAGAAATACATTGTAAAAAATGTGTCCAATAGAGGAATGCTTTTTCCTATCATAAATTAATGTGTGTTTTTAGTGAAAGTTGGCCAACTATATTTCAAAGATATCATATAATGCATTCCTTCACTAAGTAGGAGAGGGAACAAGGTACCATCAAGGCTTATAAAAATAAACAAAAGATTCAGATGGAGTTGAGAGTAACTGTTTTTTTACCTATAGAGAAAAACTATGCAGTACCTGAAATCTTAATGTAGTTAGGGTTAGGTTAAGAATTAAAATATATTTATGCATGTTGGTATAATGGTAGCATGTTTCCTTCCATATGTGTAAATTGTGTAGCAATTTACTCTTCAAAAATATCCTTAAATTACCTAGGGATAATGGTATCACATCTCTTTGTCAAATTCCTATTAAGTCCCATTGAGCTTACTATTAATTATCTATTTAAAAAGACATAGGTGACTAGATATAAAATGAAGAGAATATGATATTTATCACCCAACATGTACAAGAGATCATATGCGATTGCTAAAATTTGGTGGATTCTACCCATTTCCAACTACCTCACCCAAAAAGAAAGGAGAGTGATTATGGGCTATCATAATCAGAAGGTGACTGCAGTTCCAAATGTGGCATATATTCTGAAGAAAATTAACCAAAACTTGTGACTAGATATGTGCCTGTTGATTTAGCACATGCTTTTATCTCTACAGTGATTTAGAAGCATGACAAGAGGCAGTTGATTCTTACCTGGGAAACAACAGCATTCCTTCAATTTCACACCTCAGCATTGTGTCAAGTCTGCAGTCTGCCATATCCTGCTGAAATTTTGATCTTCTTGACATCCTGCAGAATATTATACTGTTTTACTACTTTGTTGACACTGGGCCTGATGAAAGAAGAAAAAATAAGTAACTTAGATGCTTTGGTAACACACATTATGTTAGAAATTGAAAGAAAAACACTAAAGGAATTTACGGACCCATGTTCTTAGTAAAGTTTCTGGAAATCCTGTGGTCAAGAGCATGTCAGGATAGAGAGTTCCTGTGCAGCTTAGTGGTAAACAACCCAACTAGTATTCAGGAAGATGCGGGTTTGATCCCTGGCCCCACTTAGTGGGTGTGGCCGAGAGCTGTGGTATAGGTCACACTCAGCTTGGATCTGGCATTGCTGTGGCTGTGGGGTAGTCCTGCAGCTGAAGCTGCAGTTCCAACTTGATCCTTTGCCTGGGAACTTCCATATGCCGCAGATAGGTTCCTAAAAAAAAGAGAGAGAGAGAGAGAGAGAGCAAGTGCGGGTCAGGATATCACCTCCAAGGTAAAGTAAAAATTGCTGCACTTGCCTTACCTGTCATTTATATAGAAATACCACACTCAGTGGACCTCTCTGGATTTTAGAAGCAACGTTCCACAATCAAATGAGCTACTCTGGCATATTTCCTGGGGAACTAGGAAGGCTTCCCTTTTGAGTAGGGCTTAGAGTAAAGGAACCTCTGTGGCGGGTCCAGAAGCTACAGACAGCCACCCTACCCTTATAATGTATAAAACAGGTGAAGAAAAAACATGAAGGATTTGTGGCAGGAAGGAATGCTCTAATGAGCTCTGGGTAGTCTTATCAGTTAATCATAAAACCCCCAGGCTTGGGAGTAAATTCTTGCCTTCTTCTATAGGTAACAATGGTTCTCTTGAGAAATAATACTTAGGATGATAACTGGGATCAGGTGAAACTGAAAACAGGACCATTGGATATCAAGTGAAAATGCAATCTGAGTTGTTCATTATGAACTGAGGATTGCCCACAAGCTTATTTTAGGACTGAAATTCATAGAGCTGAGGCTGCAAAAAGTATTGTTCTTGAAAGACAGAGAGAGACAGGTTGCTTGTGGTGCTGTACCCTGCTGAATAAGCAGTCTGGTTAAACAAGGTAATATTGTTAAAATGCTTAATGAATGATATGTACATATCAAATGCCTATCAAAAATAATTTAACTGATTTCCCTTTTCTACAATTCTAACTGGTAATAAGATACAGATAGATCCTGATTTAAATATATATTTGTCAAATATATACCTATAATACTCCTTGTCACAGGATATTTCACTGTATGTTTATAATAGGTAGCTCATAATGTTATAGTGTAAAACAGAATAAAGTTAAGATAAATATTCATAAAACACTTTTCATAATTGTATTAGATTATAATGTATTATTTTCTACTTTGCATTAGCTTTTATTGCAAAATGTAATTACAGCAATATTGCTTGCATTGCAAGAATAAAATATATATTAGACTATACACAAAAATAAACTCAAAATGCATTAAATACCTAAACATAAGACTGGCTCCTATAAAACTCTTGGGAGGAAAACATAGGCAGAGTACTCGTGACATAAATTGCAGCAACATTTTTTTTGATACACCTTCTAGAGTAAAGAAAATAAAAATGAAAATAAACAAGCATAACCTAATCACACCTAAAAGCTTTTGCACAGCAAAGGAAACCTTAAACAAAACAAGAAAACAATGGACAGAATGGAAAAAAAAATCTGCAAAGTAATCAACAAGGAATTAATCTTCAAAATATCAGCTAACTCATACAGCTTTATAAAAAACAAAAAGCAAAAATCCAAAAATGGTAGACGATCTAAACAGACGTTTATTTAAATACAGACAGATGGCCAAAAAGCACATGGAAAGATGCTCAACATCACTAATTATCAGAGAAATGCAAATCAAAACTACAGTGAGGTACCACCTCACACTGGTCAAAATGGCCATCATTAATAAGTCTACTAATAACAAACACTGAAGAGGGTTTTGGAGAAAAGGGGACCCTCCTACACGGTTGGTGGGAATGTAAATTGGTACACCCACATAGTAAAGAGTGTGTAGGTTCCCTCTCCTCTTCCCCCTCCCCTCCCCTCCCCCCAGTAGTTCTAAATATAGAACTACTATATGATCCAGCAATCCCACTCCTGGGTGTATATCTGGACAAAACTTTCATTGAACACACCTGTGTTCATTGCAGCACTATTTACAAGAGTCAAGAAACAGAAGCAACCTAAATGTCCATCAGTGGAAGAATGGATTAAAAAATATGAAATAATGACATTTGAAGCAACATAGATGGACCTATAATGATCATACTACGTGAGGTAAGTCAGACAGCAAAAGACAAATATCATATGAGGTCACTAATATGTGGGCTCTAATAAAAAATGATACAAAAGAACTTATAAAACAGAAAGAGATTCAAAGATTTTGCAGCCTAATTTATGGTTACCAAAGGGGAAACATGGCAGCGGAGGGATCAATTAGGGGATTGGGATTTACACATACATACTACTATACATAAAATACTTGGATAACAAGGACCTACTGTATAGCACATGGTATAGTATTTACTCAATACTCTATAATAACCTATAGGAAAAATAATTTGAAAAAGAATGTATATATGGATATGTGCAACTGATTCATTTTGTTGTATTCTTGAAAGTAACACAACTTTGTAAGTCAACTATACTCCAATAAAATTTTAAAAAATGTATTAAATTTTTTATTTTGTGTTTTTGAAATAAAAAAACATTGCTATATGGTTGAGAACAAGAAATGTATGGCTTTATGTTTTAAGCAAAGTATCCTCTGTTTTTCCCCAAAAGCTAAGATTCTACTTAGCTGCATAAGCATAGATTATACATATGTGATATAAAATTAATTGCAGAATTTACTGTAGTTTCGTCATTATATCAATGAGTAAACTAGCATCTTGTTTATTGCTGTAAAAAAGAGCAGTAAAGACTCACCCTGTTCACACAGTTAAATTGTGCAGAACTGAGTTAATTCATGTTTCTGAGTCTATTGCAAATGAATATTCAACAGCCCATTTATATCCATGAAAAGATTCTTTTAAATTTGCTTTCAAATTTCTAAAACTTCAAACAAATAATTTATATCAAAAGTATTTTAAAAAATGAGTAGTTTTGAGAATGATAATTTTTGCTTTTTATTCTACCTGGCTAATCAGTGTTTTTAGCTAAACACAGTATACCTTTTAGCAACTAGTTACTTATAGAGTATCTATTATTTGCCTTTTATGCTCAGGACTGAACAGAACCAGGTATATGAAATCTAGTCATTGTGAATTCATGGAAGGGAACAAACAAAAGAGTTAAACAACAGTATGAATAACTATAGTGATTTGTTATGATCTGGAAAAATAGAGAAGCTCAAAAATTCTGCCTGCCTTGGGTGGAGGTATAAAGTTTGTATAGATTGTATGGTGAAAGATGTCTAGGAAGTTTTTCTAGCATTACTTCACATATGAACATATGGTTTCCCACACAACATTATTTATTTTCCATTAGAATTTATTTGTCACAAGGGAAAATCATTATTTTAGACATGAAAATAAGTAGAGTCAATTCACTGAATATATAAATAAATTCAAGGTAAATACATTGTTATCAATAATTTATTTAATAATAGTAGCATATTTCTTGTCATCTGCTTTATTCCAATTTTCCCTATCTCCCTATGTCATAAAAACATGATAAGTGATTTCTAATAACATTTATGGTTTTGTTTACTAGTCTTTAAGAAGAGTCTGATTACATGTGTAGATTAGGACAGACACCATCATTAAATAGTTATGTTATTGGACAAGCCTCTTGTGTTCTTGGTTAATTTCCTTATTGTAAACTAAGTGTTTAAGTGAAATGACTGCTAAATTACCATGCTGGATGTAATACTGTCTCCAAATGCTATGATTGCCTTTCTCTAATGGCCAGCTCTGTGGAGTGGAGGTGACTGCATACATCTATCATATTGAACTTGGAATACCCATATGATTTGTAAGAGCTTTAACACCAGCATGTGATTCCACACCTCTCTTTACTCTTTCCTAAGATGTCCAAAGACAGATTTCCTTCTCATCTACATCTTGGATTGTAGATAACATGGAGCAGATCTACAGTGAATCTATAACTGAGATGACCAAGAGCAAGAAATAAAACTTAATTGAGGTGACTAAAGAGTTTAGGTACACTTTAAATTGTAGCAGTACTTACCATCTTACCATATCTTTTTTTTTTTTTGGTCTTTTTTGCCTTTATCTAGAGCCACACCTGTGGCATATGGAGGTTCCCAGGCTAAGGGTCTAACAGGAGCTGTAGCTGCCGGCCTTCGCCACAGCCACAGCAACGGGGGATCCCAGCAGCATCTGCGACCTACACCAGAGCTCACGGCAACGCCTGATCCTTAACCCACTGAGCAAGGCCAGGGATCGAACCCGCAACCTCATGGTTCTTAGTCGGATTTGTTAACCACTGAGCCACGAAAAGAACTCCTACTTAACCATATCTTAACTGACAAAGCTACCATTAGTTAACAAATGCATAATTATGCTTACTATTCAGTTTACATTTTTATTGTAAATGCCAATGATACTTTCTATGTTGATATATATACATACATAAACGTAGTCGTAATAATAGATAATTTTGGCTAGTTATTATAATTTTGGGAATGCTGGGAAGGCCATTAATCTTAAAATAAATAGGAGTTCCCGTCGTGGTTCAGCGGCTCTAGATAAGGCAAAAAGACAAAAAAAAAATCTTATAATAATAAACAACAAAGCAGAGATGACCCCTAATACACATGCAGGGTTTTGGAAATCAGTAAGTCAATCCTTTTCCCTATTATATAGACTAGTTCTTTAAAGAAAAAAAAGATAGATATACTTATGAATGCATCATGTTCTTTTGGAAAGAGTATGTTTTAATGGTAATGGTGCATGGTAAGCAGAATATGTGTAACAGTTCAGTAAAAGTAGCAGCCTCTTAGCACAGGAAAAACGGTGTACATGTGCACTTGTTGCTAAAGATTGGCTTTGCCTATCTTAGACTTGTGCCTTGAGTTTTCTCAATAATACATTTTTTTTTTGCTACCACATTCGAAAAATAAGACTACTTCTGTTATAAGGAAAGAAACTTTTTTTTTGTCTTTTTGCCTTATCTAGAGCCATACTTGCGGCATGTGGAGGTTCCCAGGCTAGGGGTCTAACAGGAGCTGTAGCTGCCAGCCTTCGCCACAGCCACAGCAACGCGGGATCCGAGCGGCGTCTGCAACCTACACCACAGCTCAAGGCAAGGCCAGATCCATAACCCACTGAGCAAGGCCAGGGATCGAACCCGCAACCTCATGGTTCTTAGTCGGTTCTTTAACCACTGCTCCACGAAGGGAACTCTCAACGAAAGAAACATTTTGAATATTGTGATTCATATCTACGTTAAACTTATTTTACAAAGGGAAGACACATAGTCAATTACATTAAATTGCAGTTCTTATTCATTTAATATTTGAAACTATTAAGAATAACAAAAATGTTTTTCATTTCTTTTTTAGACTATTTAAAGAAAATGTTACAGATTCAATGTATTTGTTTGGCATACTGAAAATGGAAGCTTTTAATTTTTTAAAAAATTTTCCTAAGAACTTTTTTGAATTATTTCAGTTTGCATTATCTCACTTCTCTTGCCTGGAAATCAACATTAAATAAATATGGATATATACTCTAGCTTGGAAAACCATGCTTCTTCATCTCATTTTGCATCTAATACATTTTAAAATTATTCATTAACTTTTATTACAGAATATATTTTCATATGTTGCATAACCCAAATTCCATGAAGAATGCAGTTTTCCATAGAAAATAATGAAGTGCTAAGTGTGCAAGGCTTCCTTTTACATTTAGATTCCCCTAGTGACAGAGGTTATGCCCTGTGTTCCATCTCGACAAAGTAGAACTCAACTTCATCGTTTTGAGTGACATGAAAAACATTGAAAAGATTGGAAATTTGATAAGGGTGAAATAAAGTATGGGTCTTGGCAGCTTTTCATTATTATGAAATTGGCTTCAAGAAGATTAATGCTTTTAGGTTTTATTTTAGGTAATATTGGTGTATCTGTGATTATGATTCCATGTTAATACATATATTTTATTGTTTTTTATAAGAATTTACTCCATGAGTCAGAATATATCAATTAACTTTAAATGACTGTTATTTAGATGTTACATGGGATGACCGTTTTCAGCTAAATCTAGTGTTCTTATCTTAAATTGAAGGCAGAGATAGCAACTAGATTTCATTGCTCTTTCATTGCTCTTCATGGCATATGTCACATACATGCCATCTGTTTAAATATTACAATAACCCTATGAGGTAGTAAATTTCATTATTTTTATCTTATAGATGGGAAAGCATAACTCAGTGATTAATTACCTTTCTTAAAGCCACACCAGGAGTACTCGACAGAACTAGGTCTCAAATAAATGTGAGAAAAAACAAAACAACAAAAAACTTTAAGCCACTGAATATGTTTATTCTACCTCCCAGTTTACTGATGGGAAAAATTTTGCAAAGTTCATTAGATCATAGTTTTCATTATTATTTTAAGTTAATGCTTAACATTATTTTCAACGAGGTATAAAAATCAATAAAGTGCACAAATCTCGTCTTTAACTTGATACATTTCACAAATATATTTACTTATGTTACTGTAACTACCTGCTAGAATAAGATATAGAATATTGTCATCAACCAATAAGGTCCATCATGCCACCCAATAAATAGCATGTTTTGATTTGTTTTCACATATATCAGATGCCAACTTCTATTTTCTACTGGATTTAAATTTACAATCTATTTGCTCAATATCTTCAAATAAGAAGTCTTTCTCTAACCAAGAATAACATAAAACTTGCATCTCAGTTATATGCCAATCAGAGGTTTACTCTGATGACCACTGGCAAATATTAGAACAGAGGATTTGTAATACAAGTGGAGAAATTCTAGGACCATAGTCAGGGAATGCTGGAGTAATCATGATGTTCTATGATGGCATCATATGTTAATGTTAGTATTTCTTTGTTTCTTAATTCATTTGTAAAGATTTATTTAGAAAAACAAGTAGTAGTATATAAAAGTTATACTTTAAATATGTGAAAGACATAGTGCCTGGAATTTAATGACTCTACATGGGAAAGTCCAATGGATGCACAACTTTGATACAAAACTCCTTTGAATCAGGTGGTATCAATAATGCTACTGGGATTCAGATAGGAGAACATTAAGTGTGCCTTGCATATAATAACTAGAAGTACTTAAATATTTTAAATTTTGTGCTAGTGTATCCTTTTTGAAGATTTTTAGGATCTTCTAAAATTTGTATATGAGGAGTTCCCATTGTGGCTCAGCAGTAATGAACCCAACAGTTAATCCATGAGGATGAGGGTTCAATCCCTGGCCTCACTCAGTGTTGAGGACCCTGCATTGCTGTCGCTGTGGTGTAGTCCGGCAGCTACAGCTCTGATTTTGACCCTCAGCCTGGGAAATTCTATATGTCATGGGTGAAGCCCCCCTCCCAAAAAATAAATAAAATAAAATTTCTATATGAAATGAGCCATAAGATTATAATTTTATAAAACATATAAATTTATGATAGAAACTTACTAATAAAATGTTACCAGTATAATAATTTTATTTTAGTTTGATTTACAACATTATACCAGCTTAAGTTGTACAACATAGTGATTCAAAATTTTTATATTATACTCCACTTAAAGTTATTACAAAATAATGGCTATAATTCTTTGTTCTGTACAGTACATCCTTGTTGCTTATCTATTTAATACATAGTAGTCTGTATCTCTTAATCCCATATCCCTATCTTACCACTCTCCCCTTTCCTCTCCCTGCTCCAAACCACTAGTTTATTTTCTGTATCTGTGAGTCTATTTCTGTTTTGCTATATACACATGCTTGTTTTATTTATTTATTTTTTGTCTTTTTGCCTTTTATGTAGAGCCGCACCTGCGGCACGTGGAGATTCCCAGGCTAGTGGTCTAACAGGAGCTGTAGCCACCGGCCTTCGCCACAGCCACATCAAAGCAGGATCCGAGCCTCATCTGCAACCCATACCACAGCTCACGGCTTGTTTTATTTTTTAGATTCAACGTATAAGTGGTAACATACAGTACTCATTTTTCTCTAACTTATTTCCGTAAGCATAATACTTTCTAGGTCAGTCTACATGGTTGCAAATGGCAGATTTTCATTCTCTTTTATGGCCAAGAAATATTCCATTGTATAAATTTAATACTACATCTTTTTTATTCATATGTTAATGAATACTTAGGTAGCTTTCATACCTTCGCTATTGTAAATAGCACTTATGAACATCGGCATGCATGTATCTTTTCAAATTAATGGAATCCTTTTTTCAGATATATATCTGGAGTAGAATTGCTAGATGTAGTTCTATTTTAGTTTGTTTTTAAAATATATTTTTCCAGGGAAGACATACATATGGTCAATAGGCACATGAAAAGATATTTAACATTGTTAATCGCTAGAGAAATTCAAATCAAAACAACAATCAGATATAATCCTATACCTATCAAAATGGATATTATAAAAAGGTCTACTAATAGCAAATGTTGGAGAGGACATGGATAAAAGGGAAACTTTGTATACTGTTTGTGGAAATGTAAACAGAATGGAGGCTCCACAATAACAATATTCTAAGCTGCAAACACCATAAGGTGAAGTTTTTAATAAAAGATAGGCTTCGTATCTCAGAGGAAAACTGAGGTGGATTTTTAGTGGTATTACTTTTGTTTCAAAAAAAATTTCTAAAATAATATCTTAAGTTTCTTTAGTACTAAAAACAAAGCTAAACACACACACACACACACACACACACACACACACACACACACACACATATTTTCCATTCCAATTTAGTTATGAAATGTGGCCAAAAGTGTTTTACTAAGATATTTAAGAAAATTATGTAGCTTTTTACGCATAAGAGTTAAGATCTATTTATGATGTCGTAGTTGTCATTGCTGCTCCTAGCTTTGCCTGGGAACATGATTATCTAAAAATAATAGATACACAGTTTCTGTTTATTTAGCTTTGTATTAGTGTATCATATTGGAAATAAAGTGTGATCTCAGTGCCCCCCGAAAACACACACACACACACACACACACACACACACACACACATACAAATCCTGGACCTGAGAAGCTATCCTATTTTCGCATTAATTCAAGTGAGGAGCAAGTTGGATTTACATAGGGTGGTAGTATTGCTGAGAAAAACTAAGTAAACAGGAACATGGTAAGAGTGTATGAAAGTGAGTGTGCCCCTCACTTTCAAAGTCAAACTAAAGGACAGTGTCAGTGTCATTCATGCCACGATCAGGTGAAGGGAATGGTTTTCTAGGGAATCCTGGTGTTTCCGCCATTACAAACATCCAGAATCAACACTATAAATTTTTTTTTTTTTTTTTTTTTTTGCATTATATCTGGTTTACAGATTTCTGTCAGGTTTTCCAACTGCACCATGTGGTGACCCGATTACATGTACATATATGGATTTGTCACATGTAATTAGATATAGTTCCCCGTGCATTACAGTTGGAGCTCCTTGCTATTCCATCATTAAAGCAGTAGGTATCCCCACTCCCTCCCACCCCTCCCCCACCCCTCCCCCGCCCCCTTGGC
>PVHT021183696.1:30765180-30798371 GCA_004024745.2 Catagonus wagneri | reverse complement strand
TAATTGCCTTTCTCTCTCACCTTTTTTTTTTCTTCACTTGTTCTACCCAGTTATTTCAGGGGTTTCTTGCAGTTTTTGGAGGTTTAAATTGATCAGCATTCAGATGATGATTTGTCCAACTTGTTTTATATTTAGATGCGTTTTTTGATGTATTTGTGGGAGAGGGAGAACGCGACCTCTTACTCCTCCGCCATCTTGCCGCCTCTCCAACACTATAAATTAACACAACTTTGTAAGTCAACTTTGTAAGTCACATCTCCTGTTCACCTGTCTGTCTTGGGTCCATTTTAGGATGAATCTAGCCACAAGAACTCCAGCCACAAGCAGGAAGTTGTCCGAAACCACATTCCCAGTGGCCACCTGGCTCCACAGTGGATGCCTGAACAATAGTATACCTCATTTGGATTTTTAAATGATCTTCAAGGTGTTAGCATCACAGGACAGAAGCACATTTCTAGTTATGAAATGTAACTGGAAACAAGTGATCTTTGCATGTACTTTGCTATGCTCTCATGTATTCATATTTTCTCACCAGCATCACAACTCTGTCCAGATTCAATTTTCTACTAGCCACTTTAAATTCATAGTTAAGACCCTCATATGAACACTTTCTAGGTTTCGCAAGTCCTCCGGCTTTAACCTTTATCTGTGTACAATGACTTTGTAAATTATATTTCTCATTCAAACCTTTCTAAACATCAAACTTAAATATTCATGTGCTTATGGGGCCTCACCACGTAGAAATTTCTAATTTAGCATGTAACAATTTGAACTGTGAAAACTCTGTCCCTCCAGTACTTTCTAATTTAAATTAATGGCAAATCCCAAACAATAACAAAAAATAAGTAGTAAATAGGCCATAGTAATATCTCTTTTTTCTCACTCTTCTCATCAAATTCATATGGAAATACTACTGTTTCTATCTTCAAAATATATTCTTTTTTTGTCTTTTGTCTTTTTTTCTTTTCCCATTTTTTTTTTTTTTTTTTTTTTAGGGCTGCACCCATGGCATATGGAGGTTCCCAGCAAGAGGTCCAACTGGAGCTGTAGTGGCTGGCCTAAACCACAGCCACATCAATGCAGGATGTGAGCCACATCCGTGAAATACACCACAGCTCACAGCAATGCCAGATCCCCAACCCACTGGCGAGGCCGGGGATCAAACCGGCGTCCTCATGGAAACTAGTCAGGCTCATCAACCACTGAGTCATGATGGGAACTCCCAAAATATATTCTAAATCTGACCACTTATCACATCCACAGGTATTATCCTAGGGAAACCACCAAATCTTCTCTCCTTGATTACTTAAATACCTTCTCTATCAGTTGTCTCACTTGCTTAACTAGAATGCTATCTTGACTCAGCAACTAGAGACATTCTTTAACTCGTGTATTCACAATCTACTCAATATATTCACTGTCTACTCAATATATTATGATTTCCCATATTTCAAGAGTACTTACAGTGGACCAAAGGTACTGTAGGGTTTAATTCTCCCTCTGGGCACTGTAATCTTGACCCCCCATGAGTCTCCCACTTCAGATAACATTGGCTCCCTGTTCTGATTGATTGTTAATCATCTAGGCTCTAGCTTGCTGGCCTTTTTCCTTCCTGATACCTCTGGTAGTTAAGCTCCCCCATGATATCAACATGGTTAAATTCTTCACCTCACATAATCCTTTTCTCCAGTGCCACCTACACAAGAAGCCCTATCCTAATGATTCTTTCATTCTGTACAAAGCATGTTCCTCTTTCCCACTTAATTTATTTATTTATTTTACCACACGGTGTAATTTTCTTAGTAAATATGACACTTGGTATCTGCGTTTGCATAGTGTCGCTCTCTTTCTTGTTAAAGTAAAAGAGATCCATAAAAAAGAATGAAATCTTGTTATTTGTAACAACAAATGCTTAGTGAAAAAGTCAGATGGAGAAAGACAAATACTGTATGTTTTCATTTATACGTGGAATTAAAAAACAAAACAAATAAAAATAAGTAAGTTACAGGGATGAATTATACAGCACAGGGAATAGAGTCAATAATATGAGAGCTTTTTATGGTATGAAATCTATACAGATGTGGAATCACTATGCTGTACACCTGAAACTAATATAATATTATAACTATACTTCAATAAAAAATTGAAGTTTAAAAAATAAAGTGAAATAAAACAGATCTTTTTATGCTTCATTGCTGATGTAGAAAAGTGTCCAACATTTGATTAATGATCAATACTCGTACATTGAATGAACAGACAAATAGGTGTTTTATTAAAAAAAACTGCAGGATTTATGAACAGAGAGATTTCTTAGCACAACATCAGGGGCACATTTGCCTTTCACATATTGTAGCTCCTAAATACATCTTCAATATGCCTACTTTCTCATCTCCGTTATCTCAGTCTTGGTCCAAGGAATCACCATTTTTCATCTGGACTGCTTGCAATTGTCTGCTGGTGGTCTCCATATGTTCACTTGTACAGTTAAGATAAACATTTGAAAGCCTACTTTAGATTTTTTTCATTCTTTGGCTAGAAGTCTTTTAATACTGTCCCAATTCCAAACTGAAAATACTTATACTCCTAAATATTATGACCAACATAATTTGGCCTTTGGATAACTCATCCATCTCCTCAATAACAGTGATTTCCAATCAATTTAATGTGATTCAGGTGATCAGCATCCTTGCTATTTTATACATCAGAAATTTTTCTCTTTTAAATTCATTGTACTTCTTGTTCTTACTTTGTGCAGTACAATCCCTCAAGTTTTCTACCTGATTTACATTATATTTTTCATTTTTGAATTTATGCTATTGGTTCCATCTCTTGCAAACTTGGAAGCACAGATCCAGTATTCCAGCCAATAATCAGGTTTAGCACATACAAAGTTTCTTTATTCCTGGGATAGATTCATGGAAAATTATAAATTAGTAACAGGAATGTGGCATGGGTAGTCCTTATAGAAATTGTCATAAACTCTAGTCTTTATCTCCCCTTCCCTCATAGTTACCAGTTATGGATTTCTCACAAGTAAATTTTTTACTCGGTTCTAGTCATGATATCCTGGGTATGTTGATTAAATAATTTATGAATTTTTTCCATTTCAAAAATTATGTCTCATTTAAGCTTTATTCTAGTATAAATATTCATATTCGAATGACAGTTTTCCTCAACTACTTTGGCATCATTCTATACAAATGCTCACAAAGGCTATATAAGGATTCAAAAGCCCTGTTTAATTTTTAGCACCAGACTTCCAAAGAAATAATTCTTGTTTTTGAGAATTTTTTTCACTGCCCATGTGAAAATAACCTTTATAATAAATGTTTGTGTTTCTAGATTTAAATACACTAGTGCATTCTCACACATCTTGAGTTTTTGCTTTTACTTTTCCAATTTGTTTGAGTTTTAAATGACAAATATCTGAAAAAAACACTGAAAAGTAACATAACTAATGAAACAGTCATGCAACCAATATTTGATATTTTGTCATTTATTCATTGGGCCGATTGTGTTGCGAATTTTTTTTCTTTTAGCACATCTTGTGTGGTTAAACTCCATTCAGTATTCCTCTAATCCCACATTCTTTAGGAGCAACTTGAAAATGGATGTGTCTTTTT
This sequence comes from Catagonus wagneri, assembly GCA_004024745.2. Classification (NCBI taxonomy): domain Eukaryota; kingdom Metazoa; phylum Chordata; class Mammalia; order Artiodactyla; family Tayassuidae; genus Catagonus; species Catagonus wagneri. The sequence goes on along the minus strand of PVHT021183696.1, from coordinate 30,794,748 downwards.
TCAAAGAAAATTTTACACATTCATCAAATATATATATATATGTGAAATGGAAAATTTTTTGAGAATAAATGAATATATATACATATATATGTACATATATTTTTACATATGTATTTTATGTGATTTGCTAGCTTTGTACTACATTTTCTAGGAAAAATTTGTATAATTTTACTCTTTGTATGCAATTTATTTTGAAAGATTTTTTTCCATTAAGTGAAGAGGTCGTATTGCAAAGAAAAAAATGTTAGATCTTAAAGGCATGTATTGAACAACTAAGAATTCAGTTACAAATATTAGGGTAGAATTTCTAATAAAGCACCAAGCAAAGCCAGAAATACCATTTAGAGTACATCGACATATGTTGAAATGTATGTGTGTATGCATTCACTGTACTTTTGTTAATGTAATTTTTATCACTGAAGTATATTAATTTGTACATTTTACAACATCATGAACAAAATATGATTATGTCGTGATATTGAATTTTTATATTTAGCTCAGTTGGCAAACAAATACACTTTGTTGAGAGTTAAAGAATATTGTCACATGTTTATGGCTCAACAATGAGAACCAATTTGAGGCTGATAGAAATGCAAACTCATCTGCAAGGATGCATCATTTATATTGCATGTTGATGTTTTCAGACTCAGTACAGTTTATTTTACATCCCAGGAAAACCAAGAGTTCATATATCACCTGTTTAATTGTGTGTGGCAAACATTCAGGCCTAAGGAGTGCTAAAAGCATACCATCAGCATAGGAAGAACAAACAGGCTGTTTCCATGCAATGGCTTTGCACACATCCTTTCTTCATGAGTATAAAGACAAAAATAAAATTGAAAAGGAAAAGGGTACAGATACATGCAATATATGATGACATAATGATGAGAAAGGTAACAAATAAATATTGTAGAGAAGAATTCAAGCTCTTGTTTTTCGCTGCAGGGATTAAAATTTCATCCCTTTCACATATAATTTATGTGATTTTGACATTGTTCCTAAGTTTGCTTATCTATATACAGGTATTAATCAGATCAACCTCAATGCTTTCTTAAAGGGAGTTAAGACATCTAACATAGCAAGAACATTGCCTGGATTCACTTTTCCTGTTACTCTGTCAAAACATGAATCTTTCTTCTATAAAGATAAAGAATAATGAGTGTGTTTGTGAATATCAGCCACACGAAACTCTAGTTTTTGAAAAATAAAAGTCCAGGAGGTTAAACTTCTTCATGGATGCAGAGAGTAGCTGCACCTGTTTATTCTACTCGTTTTAATTTTTAGGGTGGTAAATTTATTTTTTTCACCTGAACATAAAGTTGCTTGTCTAGATTTTTTTCCTCTTTTCAAGATGAACCTGTTTGGTTAAGCATCTGAAGGCAAAAAAATCAAAATCTTTCCTCATACATTAGGTTTTAATACCTTCTGCTTGTTGAAACCACAACTATTAACTCTAAATTTGTGCTCCTATTTGAGCAATAGCTGAAAACATTCAACTATCAATGTGGTTATTTCTTTCTCATAGATATATATCATCTCTCACCCTCAGGCTCAGAGACTGGAAAGATTAAAATCTTCATTTTGAAAGCTCACAGGAACAGGAAAATAATTTTGAACACTGTTTTCCAGCCCCATTAAAGGACGCTAAAATTTCCATTCCTTATAGTGAGGAAGGTACTCTTTACTTGGAAGACAACCGGCTTCCTAAACTCCAGTGCCACCATGAAAACTGATTACTAATGGGATTCATCTAGATTTACATCATAAATTTCTTAAAAAAAATGCACCCATCTCTGTAGAAGTGAACTAATGAACTAGTCTGTAGTATCTCCAGTAACATGGACCATGGGATTTAACAACAATATGCTTCCAGCTATTTCTCTATTGATATAAAGAGTAAACTAGATATAACCATACAGTTCATTTAACTTTAAGTAAATAGTAGTAAAATTGAAGTATTTGAAAAAAGTAATAAAATAATCTCATATTTAACACACATATATATACATATTTTATTTTTTATATGTTATATTTCTCACTTAGGGACACGGATCATATTTGCTTTTCTTCCCTCCAGATTTATCATCTTCTCTATAAACTGACCAACTTTTGGACTCTTTCCCTATATTGACTGGAATTCAGGTTTTAATTATATCTGCTTTATTCCATGTAATTTTAAAATTTTATATATTTTGATTCTCAATTTATATCTTTAGCTCAGAAAACAATAGAAATTAGCTCCGAAAATTTACTTTGAATTTAAAAATCTCATTCATGACCCTTTTTTTATTGAATCATATTTTTGTATTTAGTTCAATACTGCAAAGTATTTGAAGCCACAGTCTTCTGTTACTTTAGAGTTTTGTGTGTCTTCTACATATGTCTAGTTTTTTCTCTTTTTTTCTTTCCTTCTCCTTACTTTCATCATGGACTGTCATGCCATTTTAAAATATTTTTTTCATGTGGCAGATTCTATCCAAGGCTTGCGATCCTCTCTTAAACCACTACTGTTTTTTCATGGATCCAGGTTTTCTTTTTTCTTTTTTTTTGACAACAATTTGAGGGCAATTTCTATCCTCTTTTATGTAGCTTAATTTGAAGAAAGAATAGATTTTTTTTTGTATGTGTGTGCTTTATGGAAATCTTGCTTGGAACCTGGTTTTAGCTTCCCCTCGCCTCAAGGAAACCCCAATAAATATTCAGTACTTCAGGCCAGAATAGATTTATATCCAATTCTGATAAGCGTCATCTTGTTCTCTCATTCAGTATAATACCCTAAGATAGTAACCAATGATATTTTTTGGTATTTCTTCTGAAATCTAAGTTAGGTGTATGAAATTTTCCATACTTCTTAGACTTTTATAGAAACTACCGGCTGTCAAACCCAGATTTTCTTTCCTCCCTTGAGAGAGAGGGGTGAAATTATAGTACTTTTACTATTCATTTTATATTGGGTTTGGACAAGGTAATGTTTTGTGGCCAGTCATCCTTATCTGTATCTTGTTTCTTCCTTTTTGCCCTCCCCAAAGCTTATGTCATGAGGTTAAATGCATTTCCTTATTTAATTGCTCTTAGAAACATTCTGACAGTTTCCTCTCCACCAATCCTTTAATTGCATCACTTGGCATTGATGAAAATTGAGCGTGTAGTTAGACTTCAGTGTGCCATATTGCCCTAGAAATCCCTCATCCATATATGTGGAAATCAGTAATGTATTCCTATTTATGAGATGAACTAAAAAGGTACTCCATATATGTATCTTGAACTAAAGACTATAAAATGTAATAGGAATAGCAAATATTATAGCTTGAGAAAAAATATTTAAAAAAAATTAAGATTGAGGTTCTTTTAAAAGATTAACATCCAGGAGTTCCCTTTTTGGCTCAGTGGTTAACGAATCCAACTAGGAACCATGAGATTGAGGGTTCGACCCCTGGCCTTGCTCAGTGGGTTAAGGATCCAGCGTTGCCCTGAGCTGTGGTGTAGGTTGCAGACGCGGCTCGGATCCCGCGTTGCTGTGGCTGTGGCGAAGGCCGGCGGCCACAGCTCCTTTTAGTCCCCTAGCCTGGGAACCTCCATATGCCGCGGGTGCGGCCGTAGATAAAGCAAAAAGCCAAAAAAAAAAAAAAAAAGATTAACATCTAGACATAGGGTGATAACACAAAGCTTGGTTAATTTTACTTTTATTCAAGTAGTCTAATTAAAGTAAATTAAAATATATGTGTATTATTTGAAAACATGCTTCAGAACAATTGTTAATATATGCTTATTACAAAGAGTTTTGAGTTATTTCACATATATAATGCACAAACACACCCATATATACAGAAATTATATATATATATATAATTCAAAAAGCTGCTTTCTAGACTCACTAAAATTCAAGAAACTTGGAGGAAACTTGTCCCTGAACACTCATTTCAAAGATTATATAACCAGAGGTTTGGGAGTTAAGGGACATGTCAACACCCACTCGTAGCTTGTTGGATGTGAAGTTGTAAGTATAATATATAAACTATTTTTAAAGGAATAGAGAGGAAAGGAATATACACAGCTAAATTTACTTAAAGAGAGAATATTGTAATTATTTTAAAAATTAATATGAAATGGAGTATCAAGAAAAAGAATAAAACATTTACAAAATTTGCATGTTAACTTCTTTTCAGTGATTGCTTCCACCTGAAGTTTGCTAAGATTTTCTGCCTATGATCAAATGGCAGGAAGAGCAGGAATATTTTTCACCCAGTAGCAGAAGGGAAAAATTGTTGTGTGGTCATTAAGAGAAGAGCATTTTATCTGATACTTACATGGTCTCTAAAGAGAACTTAAAAGGAAGAGCTAAATTAAAAAAAATTTCCATTTCTAACACGCACAGATACAAGTCAGCACTATTATAAAAAGCCTCTTGTAATATTAAAGACGTAACTTACACAACCTAATAACTGGATCATGTCAATATCCTTTCATTTTTATTTTGAAAAAAAATTGTCTCTTTCCTACGTTAAAATAACTAATAATTTGACTGAACTATGACCCCCCCCTCCATATTCTTCACCACATAGAATTATGGAGACGGAAAAGAACTCATAGTAGAAATTGTTGCAAATCCTCAGGCTTAACCACTGATTGATTTTTCGAAGTCCTTGTTTATGGTGAGAGGGTAGGATTTCTTAACTCTCTGTTTCCTGGCCTCTTGTTTTACTGGACTAATACTGATTGAAAGGGCCTTCTATTCATATCACAGTACCTAACAAAACATTCTCCTGGACTCTTGCCTCTAGCTTTACTCACTGTCATCCAAGGTAAAAAAGGGTGACACATCTGATTGGTGAAAAGTTGCCATCAACCTCCTACACCACACTTTTAGACTTAGCTTTCTCTAGAGAAAGTTTAATCATATCTGATTTCTGCCCTTTTTCTGGAGACCTAAACTTGTCTGCCACCATTGGTTGAATGAATGAATAAGTCCTGGTGATTTGGAAAGAATTACTAGAGAGCCATTTGGGCTAAAGATATAAACATGAGTGCTACAATGGATTATAACTATAATACTTCTGACAGTTGATCTTCTTCAGTATAATTTATATGTTTATATAACAACGAATGGATTAAAAACTGCAATTTCTTATTAAATTACCTGCAAATATCAATATTGATCAATACATATATGATATATCTAAAATAGATGTGTAGCTTCATATTATTTTTAAAAATCAAGTGATAATGTTAAAGTACAAATCAGTTATTTAATTAATTAGGATTTGTCACACAATACCATTATTTTAATCTATTCTTATGGTTATTTTATTCAAGAAATAAATTGACTGAATATAATCAATTATTTCCAAAATAAAATTAGGGAAATTCATAATATTTTATTTTTTGTAGAGAGTGTTTTTTAAGATGTCAGTCTATCAGATTTAACTTCAAATAACACTTTTTGTAAACAAGGATTTGAATTAAACTAAATATTTTATTGCCATTTAATTTCACTTTTTCTCAGCAAGATTTATTTTTCAATGACATTCTCATGTCATAGGATGGTTTAGTTAGATGAGAACCTAAGGACACCCAGAAAGATAAAACCTCATCAATTGTTTCAGTAAGGAAAGATTATTATTTTCAGCATTCTCCTATTTTCATTTGGTTCCCATTACATTGTGACAGCATGTGGATAAATAAGTATCAGAAAAAGTATGAATTTTTTTTAAAGAAATCAGCTTCAATTTAAATAACAGGTTTGAACACAGAGCACTTTAGTGTAACTGGAATGCTTAAATTTTTATTATTTTAATTGTTTCATTAGTTAATGGCATTTCTTCCCTGACTTCTGTTAAGATACGGCATCATAAAAGAGTCACAACATATTTTAAGAAATACATTTAATTGATTTCCATTTTAAATTTTCCACATGTGTCCTTCATTGGAATTTTACTAGAAAAATGTTATAAATTTCCTCAATAAGTAATTTAAATATTTAAATTAAAATGTTGAAAAAAAGCTATTTCAAATATGGTATAATCCAAGATGAGTAAAGCATCAGTTGAAATACAGCTGTACCATTTTTTATGAATTAAATTAAATTTTTTTTCTTTTTACAAAACAATGATAAACTCCTCACATAATCCGGAAAGTGATCATTTAAAAGTTAAAACTATAAAATGTCTAGAGTAATATGTAATTCAAAACGTATAGAAAAAAGCTTATTTAAACTGAACTGCACTGAAATTAAGCAAGTCTGCTTTTTGAGAAATACTGTGGAGATAATTAAAATACACTGAGAGAGCCTACTAGGAAGAATGTTAAACTCCTGGTAATATTTCAGGTCAACTGACAAAAAGCAAATGAAAAATAGTTGAAGATAATTATAACGAAACCTCACTGTTTCAAACTGCTCGATTCATAAATGTATGCTTGTTTTCAGTTTTCCAGATAAAATTTAAAAATTTTTATTAAGATGCTATGTGTAAAGTACCACATGGTAGTAGTCATGTAAAAATGCAACGGGAATGTTGTAGACATTTGCAAAATAAATGTGTAAATAAATATAGCATATATCTACCTATAAAATATTTTAATTATTTTCTGGAATTATTTTCTATTATTAAGGCTGAAGTTTTGACTTTAAATAAGTATAATTTGCCTCCTGAGATGAGATTAAACTATTTAAAGCAATCTACTCTAATCTATATGGATGACAGAAAATACTGTACTGCACATAAATCATTTGGAAATTCAATTTACTTTCATAATAAATAACTCAACCAAAAATAAATGCTCATCTTATAAAATATTCCTTGTTTCTTTTTTCCCAAAATTGTTTTGTATTTCCACCTTTAAAATCTATTGTACCATTTTTTTAAAAATTACTGAAAATTAACATTTTTGATTATAAAATACCAATATCTCTTTGATAGTGGCCGCTGAATAAAAATATTACTGCTATAATCACTTTCATATGTAGTATAAATATTGGAAAATAACAACACTGTTACAAAATATATAACAATTCTCTCTGCTAGGAGAATAATCCATAAAAACTTGTGTTTCACTTATATTTTATTCAAGTTAACATTAACGTAATATGTCAAAATTATAAATTTTAAAGCAGTATTTAAATTATTTTTGCTATTGAAAAGCTTGTACAGATGTGTCATGTTGAACTGCTTTTGTTCTTTCTATATGGGAAGATATATGTTAGAAAAAACTAGCATTATTTATTTCCTACTTGTCCACTTCACTAATCATATCAGATCTAATTCCATTGTGCTTTCATAGGGTAGTGAAATTGAGGAACTTGAAAGAATTTTTTTTTATCATTCATAGTTAATAATTATAAATTACTTTAAAATAGAACATGTTTATAAATTGTTATCCAGGATAGGAAATTAATGCTATTTAGTCCTTCCTAGTGGAAGTAAGTAATAACTTGCTCTATGTAAGTATATTCATAGTTAAAAACCCCTCAAAATAATATAATATGCATTCTTATACACAGTACATAATAGTAAGATGACTTAACAAAGTGTACTGAAGAATTTCATTTAAGTGGTACTGTAAACATGCAAGGGGTTCAACCTTTAATTGAAATAAATTTTCCAGAGTAAAATTATCAGAGAGAGGCCAAGAACAAGGTGGCTCATTGACACCAGCACTTAAAGTATAGTCATTGATGATACACATAAAATTACAAGATAAATTGATATTATTACAATATGAAATGGGTAAAAATATAAATTATAGATAATATAGATTTCTCCTTCATCTTACTATTTGTTTATCCTAGGAATGGAAGAGGACAATTAAAATAAAGTAGATACTTTAACTTACATAAAGAAATACATTAGATGGTATTTAATTTTATTTAAAATCAATTTACACGCAATGAACCAAGAAACAAATATAAGACCAGATGGACATAACAGATATTTATAGAATATTCCATCCAAAAGCAGCAGAGTACACATTCTCTCAAGCATGCATAGAACATTCTATGGTATAGATCACACACTGGGCCAAAAATCTAGCCTCCGTAGATTTAAGAAAATTGAAATAATTTACAGCATCTTTTCCAACCAAAACAATATAAGACTAGAAGTCAAAGACAAGGAAAAAACATGCAAAAAAACACAAACATGTGGAGACTAAACAACATGCTACCAAACAACCAATGGAACACTGAAGAAATCAAAGAAGAAATTTAAAAAGTACTAGAGACAAATGACAATGAAGACACAATGATCCAAAACCTATGACAAATCCACATATGTACATTTAACCGGGTCACCATGCGGTGCAGTTGGAAAATCTGACAGAAATCTGTAAACCAGCTATAATGCAGAAATAAATAAATAAATTAATTAATTAAAAAAAAAAACTATGGGATACAACAAAATCAGTTCTAAGAGGGAAGTTTATGGTAACACAAGCCTATTTCAGGAAAAAAGAAAAGTATCAAACAGGCAACCTAAGCTTATACCTAAAGCATCTAGAGGAAGAAGAATACACAAAATCCAAAGTTAGTAGAAGGTAATAAATCATAAAGATCAGAAACAAAATAAAAGAAATAGAAATGAAGAAAACAATAGAAATGATCAGTGAAACTAGAAGCAGGTTATTTGAAAAGATCTAAAAAATTGATAAACCCTTAGCCAGACTCATCAAGAAAAAAGGGAGGGAGTTCCTATCGTGGCTCAGCGGAAATGAATCTGACTAGTATCCATGAGGACACAGGTTCCATCCCTGGCCTTCAGTGGGTTAAGGATCTGGCCTTGCCAAGAGCTGTGGTGTATGTAGATTGGCAGCTGTAACTCTGATTCATCTCCTAGCCTCAGAACCTCCATATGCCACAGGTTCGGCCCTAAAAAGCCAAAAAAAAAAAAAAAAAAACAAATGACTATAAGAGATTAGTACAAGCAACTTTATGCCAATTAAAATGGACAACCTAGAAGAAATGGACAGATCCTTACAAAGGTACAACCTGCCAAGACCAAACTAGGAAGAAATAGAAAAGAATGGACAACACCTAAGCACTGAAATTGAAACCGTGATTAAAAAACTCCCAATGAACAAAAGTCTAGGGCCAGATGGCTTCACAGGTGAATTCTATCCAGCATTTAAAGAAGAGTTCCTTATCTCTATTGCAGACATATATAAGGTGAAATAAGTGAATACATAGGTCATTTACTTGTGATGTATACTAATATTTACCTAAATGCAGGATATGTCATGTATGATGAACTAGGAAAATGATGAATGTTCATCCACCAAGCTCCATCCCAAATTTGAAAGGCATACCATAAAGGTGAGTTGGTGATATCAGCAGAAGCACAATATGGACTTTTGGGGGCACACAATATGGGCCACACAATACTGCCTACACAATACGGACGTTTTGCCTCACTGAATTTCCTTGAGGTGAACTGGTGGCATGGGAAAAAATAATGTACAATATATAAAGGATAGGATGCATGAATTTTTACATAAAAAATTTCCATAGGAATCGGCTGATTTTAGGAAATGATCACTTTCTTTTTTAATGAAATAAATAAGATTAAATTAAATATCAGAATTAAAATATATTTAGAATCCAAAAACCTTAATATGAAAATCATAGTAGTTGAAATAAACTTGAGAACATGTTAGAAGAAAACGAAATGATAATATTCAAAATAATGAGAGAAAATATGAAATATGTGAAATAAGAAAAATACAATCTATATAAGTGTGATAGTAATTCCTTAAGAAAATTCTGAAAAATGAAACTTAAGGACTTGTTTTTCACTGCTTTGATGGATGAGGATTGTATCATTTAAAAAAAAACACTGGATTGTAGCTGACTTACACTATTGTGTTAATTTCAGGTGTATGTCAAAGTGAATTAGTTATATATATACACATATCCATTTCTTTTTCAGATTATTTTTCCATATAGGTTATTATAGAACACTGAGTAGATTTGCCTGTGCTGTACAGTAGGTTCTTACATAAAATCATCTATTTTATACAGTCACGTGTATATATTATTCCTACTGTCTCAGTTCTTCCCTTCCCCCTCAATGGTTTCACCTATAGTTACCATAAGATTGGTTTTGAAATTTCTGACTTTGTGTCTGTTTTATAAATAAATTCTTTTGTATCACTTTTTATTATATTCCACATGTAAGAAATATCATATTATATCTGTCTTACTCTGACTTACTTCACTTAGTATGATAATCTCTAGGTCCATCCATATTGCCGTAAATGCCATTATTTCATTCTTTTTTATGGCTGAGTAATATTCCATTGCATATATTTACCTATCCCTATCTTTATCTATTCCTTTATCAACAGACATTTAAGTTACTTCCATGTATTGGCTACTGTAAATAGTGCTGCAATGACCATTGTGGTGCATGTATCTTTTCAAATTATGGATTTCCCTGGATATATGCTCAGGAGTTGGATTGTTGGATCATATTTCCATATTTAGTTTTTTTAAGAACCCACCACACTGTAGTTGTGCCAATTTACATTCCCACCAACAGTGTAGGAAGCTTTCTGATCATTTTTAAAGCCATTAAACAAACGTACTTGATTTGATGGCACATTAGACTGGGTTGGCCTGGAGCACCCTTTCTTTTTTCCTGGTGTCTGAGGGTAAGACTGACCCATCTATAGCTCCTAGAATGAAAATAAGTAAGGGATGTTTACTCAACAAAAACCAGGGGTCTTATGACAGGGGAAAGATGCAGAGAATTTAAAACAATACACATCTCCTAAATAAATTATGTACAACTTGACAGGAGATATGTTTCAAAATTGGTATGTTCGGCCAAGTTATAGTACTTGTATGATAAAAAAATTGAGATATACTTAAATGTACACAACTCAATCATCACCTTTGAACCTTCCTTGACAAAGGAAATATTCAATTTTACTCTAACCTTGTTACAAAGTATGATTCCTAGATCAGAATCAGGATGGCTTCTTAGAACAAGTGCTCAGGTCCCATCTAAGATGTACTGAATCAGGGAATTCCCTTCCTGGCTCAGTGGTTAACGAATCCGACTAAGAACGATGAGGTTGCGGGTTCGATCCTTGACCTTCCTCAGTGGGTTAAGGATCCAGCGTTGCCGTGAGCTGTGGTGTAGGTTGCAGACGCGGCTCGGATCCCGCGTTGCTGTGGCTGTGGCGAAGGCCGGCGGCCACAGCTCCTGTTAGACCCCTAGCCTGGGAACCTCCATATGCCGCGGGTGCGGCTCTACATAAACGCAAAAAGACAAAAAAAAAAAAAAGATGTACTGAATCAGAAACCTAAATCATGGTATATGACAATCTTTGCTATAAGAAACTCTCTAGATTCTAACGTGCAAAGAAGTTTGAGAATCACTTTAGTCAATTAACAGATGAATAAGAGATCCACTCACAAAAATATTTTTATATTATCATCAAAAATATCAGAAAAAGTTAACTTTAGAATTTTTTCCAAAATTTAAATACCTCATTATTATAACTGAAAATTTTACAAAAATATGCAAAAAATACCCAAACATATAAAATAAAATAGAAAACTGCTTCAGCTCATCTCACAAATAATTATTTTAATACTCTGTCATATACTCTTACAAAACAATATCTAAAGTACAATTGTGTTTTGCTGGTTATATTTTAATAGGATGTATCCAAAACAACTTAAAATTTCCCATCAATCACTGTTTATATGCATTTTGTTGCTTCCTTGTCACTAAATTAAATTTCAGGTAGATTTCACGGATTTTTAAACATCTATGAATACGGAAAATAATCCAAGGTATTTTGGAATTGCGGATAGATATAAAGGAGGAAAGGTCTTATCTGACTGATAAAGACCACTTTTTTATATTTTGTTTTCTGGGCATGGTGAATGGTCAAAGAAGAATCTTTTTCTTATTAGGCAATGTCATTGCAATCCAGGAGAACTGGGTGAGATTACCATTTATACCTCTTACTCTTTGGTGTGTTAGGAATGCACCTAACCTTGAACATGCTTTTCTAACTTTATATAAATATAATCTACTTTTCCAACTAATATAAAAAAATATTGATCATAAAAAACTAAGTTATAACAATATAATTTACATAAAGCCTCCTGCTCACAATATCCTGAGTAAATTTTATTCCAGTTCTGCCTTTCCAATGTGATAAGGAAATTTAATTATTTGTTGGTAATTCTTTCATGATTTGGTTTCCTTCCAAATACTGTTCTGTAATCCATGAAAAACACCTGTCCAATTTTAATGTCTATTTCAGTCACATACTGTCATCTAGCTTAAAAAAGGAGATTAATGAAAAATCACCTGTACTAAGGAAGTATAAGTTCATGAATGGAAGTTCTAGGTTAATAAATACAATGCATTGTAAATATCAAACTTATTTACCTTTGTTCAGCTAAAATTTCTTTTAATTATATTGAAAATAATTGTCTCCCACGTGCATGTCCACACCCAAATCAATTTAATGTGTAATTGTATAGTCAGGAAGGTCTTATAACTGTTATGTGAATAACACAAAAATTTGAGATCTTAATTTAAGGCTAAATTATTACATTAACAGGATAAAATTATTAAAGTAAAACTCTGGACTTTTACGCATTGTTACTACAAATAAAAGTGTTTTATTTCAGTTTGTAAGTAAAATGTAAACGAGCTAAGTTAAAGTAATTAAAAAGATAAATTCTAAATAAGCACACTTGATTTGAATGCATCTTTTTAGTTCAGACTTACTTTGAAAGGTTACAGATAAGATTTCATTAATCTAGCCATATTGATAGGAAGTTTTTTACTTAATTCTCAAAGGAAATATGCCCTTGTTATTGAATAATTTGCATTATTTTTTTATTTATCTCAATAAACTGCAAACTTAATGAATAACTGTCAACAGAAGAAAATCATCAAAAGCAGGAATATAAAACAGTTCTAAGTAATTCTTGAACTTAAAATGCTTAAAATCCTGAGTTTGTGTAAATTAAAGGCTATCAGGTGAGTGATATTCCCAAACAAGTTCTGAAATATTTAACTGTCGCTGGTAATAATTTATAAAGTAGATATGTAGACATTTGCCTGATAGATCTGAGGGGCATGTTAATGGAGTACAATGAAGACAGATAGCTCCATTCTGGTACCACTGAGCAGACAGCCGCCTCATGAAACACTCCTCAGCCAAAGCACATCAATCTCACCATGATGGCTGTTCAGATTAGACAGGGAGGCACACTCCTGTGAATCTTAAAAGGCCATTGCTGTCTCTTGTGAAGTTGTTTAACTTTGTTTTCATTTTATGGAGCCTGGCTAAACTCTTACCCACACAGGATTTGACAGATCGACTTTTATAAAATACCTGGGAAAGAGTGATTTTTTACTGAAACATAAATTACAAATTTCACAGAATAAGCTGAACTTGGCATTAACTTGAGATACTATAAGATGGTATTTATTATTTATTACTTTTTATCATCTATTATTTATAGGTAGATTCATACTTTGGTGACATGATTGGATTTGTTACAGTTTAGAATGTGATACCTGACAGTAGGAAGGCAAACTTCGCACAGTACATGTTTAATTATTTTGAAACCTAATTTATACGGTTTATGAATCACTAGAAATTATTAAGACCCCCTAAGGAAAAAATCAAATAACTGTTCCTGGACAGTCAATAAGACGATGATTTGATATGCTGAAAGCAACCTCCCAAATGCATTGCTGTCATTCTTTATTCAGTATCATACCCAATAGTGACATAACACAAAATGTGGTTTCCTGTATTTTACAGAAATGATTTGTTTCTAGGATTTGTAAACCTGCAGCAATGTAAAGTCAAGGTAGATAATATCAATGTTCAAACTGAGTTCATAAATTTATATCTAAAAACAAGTGCAATCTATTATTAAAGATACCATCAGTGGGATACTAGGCAGTGCTGTTCAGAAATAATGCAGTGTTTTTTGTTTCATTGTTTGTTTTGACTACTAAACACCATTGGTCAAACTAAATGAGTAGAAGCACACTCTTTTAAAAATTCCTAGGAGACTGAAGGCCTTTGCCATGAATTTTGTGAATCTTTCCAATAAGGGCTAGTTCTCGGGTGAATGATGACTGCTGGAGACTGAGGATGACCTTCAGAGGATGATTTCTGTGTTCCACAACATCTTATCACGGATCAGCTCTAAAGTCATTTTTCCAACCTCTGACTTCGCCACTCCCTCCTGTGTGCATTGGCTTCTTAATTTGCCAAGTTCAGGCCCATCTCAGTTCCTAGTGTATTTGAAGCTTAAAGTTATAAATACTTAAACCACTCCTTATTTCCTCTTCTCAGGCAGCTCATTATTTCATTTTACCTTCTATTAGCCTGACTTAGGACATAGGGCTCCAGGGATAACCAGAAGCCCTATAATACAAAAGTGTCTGTCCCATCAGCCTCAGTCCAGCTCTGCTTCAACTTCTATTCTCATACTTGGGTTCCTTAACCTCTAAACCAAAGATCTAAGTAAGCCTAATTTCTCAGTTCCTGTCACCAGTCTTAGTCTCTAGCTTGAGTATCTGTACCAGTAAGTAAACTAGTGCTTTATCTTCTTATGAACATGAAGGCCTACCAGGGTCTGCTCCTTTCACCGCTCTACAGAAACACTGTACTCGGCAATGTCTAAGCATGTACAATCGCCAAATATTAAATACTGTCAGACAAGACTTCTGGACATCACAAATCCTACTTATTCCTAACTGAGAAAATTCTCTTTGAACCTATGGCGTTGATCATTAGTGTCTTGAACAGAGCATATTTTCTTCCTCTTCCCCAACATCCACGTTTAAAATTACAATTTTATATGATTCGTGTGGTAAATTGTTTGATGGATATTTTCCCCATGAGTCCAAGGTCTTGTATGTTTCTCTAATTCCCACATTTTCCCCAGACCTTAGCACAGTATTTAGCATATGGTAGGTAGTTTGTAAAAATGTAGTTAAATAGAAATTACATTAAATCCAAGAAAAATAAAAATTTTCTTCCCTCTACCCACTGCAGTTACTCAGAAGGATTAAGCAGAATAAATGGAGATACAGACACCCAAAGATGAGGGCAAAGGATGGGTTCATGTTCAAAGAACTGACTAGACCATACTTCCACAATTTGGGCTTCAAATGGAATAAAAATAAAAAACTCCCACTTCTGTTTAAAGGTAGAAAATTACAAGAGAAAGTTGCTACCTTTTTAACTATAAGAAACACCTGAATAATACATAAAATTGCATCTTTTCTGGACCCTATCCAAGATGATTAAGGAGGCTTTATCATTCCACGTAGCCCGTTCCATTTTGTCTGATTTTCTTGAAAAATAACATTGTATAAATAAACTTTGTTTGATAACTCATAGAATACGGGACTCTATTCATTTAACTAAATGTACATGAAAACACTGCCCTGCCATATAGAAAAAAAATAAACCTTTTAAAAACACTGGTCATCTAACATAATGTCACAAAAATGTAAATGTAATTGCCAATGACTGTCACATAATGCAAAGTATATATTACGTGTAATATACATACTCTATAGCATATAAAATATAAGTAATACATAAATGATGCATCACACGTAATGTATAATCTATAATGAATCCAAGTCATGTCTCAACACATGTGAAACTATATTTGTTTCATTAATGGGTATTAATGATATGTGAAACATATAATTTATTTCTTTCATTAATGAGCATCCTCATTGTCTGGTGAATTTCTCAGGGCTATGGCCAAAAATTAGCACATGTTCCAAAGAGAAGACAGGAGAGAGTTTAAGGTCGAGATAACTTCAAACCTTAGATAAAGTTCAAAGAAACCAACAGAAGATAGTAGACAATATTGCCTTCCGTGAACCTAAAGGGAGATGGTCCAAAAAGAACTGTGTCTGTGGGAGCTGGCTGCAATAAAGAAGCTGTGCCTTTGGAATTCATCCATGAACTATAGCCTCCTCCTTCATGGAGGGAGAATCAAGGGGAGTAGGAAGAAAATGATCTTTTGCTCTCTGCATTAGTCTGCTAGGGCTGCCATAACAAAATACTTCAAACTTGGGAGGCTTAACAACAGAAATTTATTTTCTCACAGTTCTAGAGGCTAGAATTCTGAGATCAAAATGTTGGCAGGTTTGGCAGTCTTCTGAGACTTCTTGTACCTGGCCTTTTTGTCTGTGCCTGTACATCCCTGGTATCTCTCCCTGTATGTTCTAATTTCTTTTACTTATAAGGACACCAGTCATAGAATACTAGGTCTCACCCTAAAGGCCTCATTTCTACTTATTTATCTCTTCAAATATAATCACCTTCTGAGGCACTGGGAGTGAATTTTCGACATATGAATTTCATGAGGAAACAACTGACTTCATAGCAGAGGACAAGAAAATCTTGCATGCAATTCTTGGAAGTCAGGAGCCTTATGTGAAGAGGGGAATGGAAAATATTTAGCACTCCCAAGTAATGTATTCTGCAATTGTTTTAATAAAATATAAAATAAAACATTTACTTTTATTATAAAGTGTAAAATACTATCAAATTCATATTTCATTAAATTTGTTTAATAAAAACATGGTATTTACATGGGAAACATCCTAATGTCTCATTTACTCACAAACTTTTGGGTTTTGCATTTTTTCCTCCATCCTACTATAAATTTATGATAGTTAAGTTCAGTTATGTGTTCTTGACATATTCTCTTTCCATCCATATAAAATCTGATGTTACCTCCTCTGTAGATGATATTTTTCCTTTTTGACATTATTTCGTGCTATTCATTTCAAGTTCTTCAAGAGCAGAGGTCTTGTAAAACTGATTCACTATTGTCTGTCTAAACAGGCAGTCACTATCCCACTGAGTGTAAAATATAAATTTTATTCCAGCCAAAATATAAACTTTATCCTATCCAAAACATAAACTTTATTCTAAGGTCATAATGGAAATCAAGCCGACTGGGATATCATGGAAATCAGTTGCCCAATTCGATCCCAGTTGGAGAGACAGTTTTACATTTAAATCATTCTCTCTTATTAGAAGATTTTTCAGATAGCCATTTCCGGAGATTATTTAAAATGGTTGGAGAAATATTTTTGCTATTTTTCCCCTTTTGCACTTCCAGCTGCAGTGAAGAAGATGATGACAAATTCTTATAGCCCTGTGACATTAGGACAGGTTGACCATGCCATCGTGAGCTAACCAGTTGAGGAGTAAGATTTTAGTGGATATATCTGCTGTTCAGTTCTGAGCACAAAGGAATGGAAGGTACCTGCTGCAGAGCTCAGGATACATTTTGAGGACTTGCAAAGTCTTGGACTGGATCACATGGCAGCAAAACAAATCTGTTTATAGACTGCGGATAAATTTTAAATTCACAGTTCTAGAGAACCATTTTGGATTCACTGACGTCCTGAAGAATTAGAGGCTAGAAGGAAAATGCATTTTGTTAAAAATTATATGTCAAGTATTGTCTTGAGAGGCAATTAACATTCCTTTAGTGTTGCAGGCTAGAACTGGGCTTGAAAGAGGGGAGGTCATTTTTCCAGATTTGCAGAGCTAAGATATTTAAAGTCAATTTTGACTACAAAGTCTGATACAAATGCTTGCATTTGCTACTTTCTTAAAGAAACACATACGATTTTTTTTCATAAATACTGTTTCTCTTCTTTTGCTTTGTAATGTTTCATATTTCAAAGGGTAACACTGTCTCCCTTTGTATGGTTTTCATGTAGTGATAGTGGAGCTTTACAAAGGAGACAGTTTTAAATGCTAGTCATCGTTTGATTGAAAGTGCCAGACAAGATCCTCCTTCTTAGCAAGATCTTAGCAAGACATTTTTTCACACTTGTGTTATCAGTAAAAATAACAAAAGCAAAGAAAAATGATTGGTTGTGTGTTGTTCATAGGACCTGAAGACCAACTTTAGGAAAAATTAGTGAAGAAAAGCATGAGCTTAGTATACCCAGAGTATACTAAGAAGTCAAAAGTACCAAGACAGACAATATTTAAAAACTGCTAAGAAAACTATGTTAGGGACAGTCAATGACAAACTTTAGTATATGTATAATGATAACATTTTAGCATTTTGCATTTAACATGGCTGTTAATTCAATATTTCTGATTTTAAAGATTATCTAAGGATTTAATGTATTCAATATAGTGTTCTTTTAAATTTAATCTCTATTCTTATATTTAGTGGTGGTAGAAATGCAAAAAAATTATATATATATTCACATATATATTGGTTATATGCTAAAAATCATACAGTTTCTTGGTGGTTGGGGTTTTTCTTCAGAAATATGATTAAATCACTGATAAAGAAATATTCCCTCTTCTATTTACTGAAAGTTGACCCCCTCATAATAAAAATCATCATCATCATTGTTATCACTAGCACAAATTGAGTATTTAATGTGAATAAGGAACTCCGGGCTTTGCCTATATTATTTCACCTTATTCTGACAAACTCTGGGTTTGGTGCTATTTTCCCTTTTTCGTAATGAAGAAATAGCCAAGAAAAGGAACTTGAGCAAAGTTACTTCAATAATAAGTGAGAAAAATATACCCAAACACAGGCAGTCCACATATCAAATTTTTATTTACTTCCCTGCTTGTATCATTCAGAATATAAAACTTTTGGAAAGAATAATTTTCCACCTAAGCACCTATAGCTAACTCACCTATAACAAAAGAGGCAAGAACATACAGTGGAGGAAAGACAGTCTCTTCAATAGATGATGCTGTGAAAACTGGACAGCTGTATTATAAGAATGAAATTAGAACATTCTCTAATGCCATACATAAAAATAAACTCAAAATGGATTAAAGACCTGAATGTAAAGCCAAATACTATAAAACTTCTAGAGAAAAACATAGTTAAAGATGTTGCAGCAATATCTAGTTTGATCCACCTCCTAGAATAATGACAATAATAAAAACAAAGGATAAACCAATGGGATCTAATTAAACACAAAAACTGTTGCACAACAAAGGAAACCATAAAAAAGTGAAAACACAACTCACAGAATGGGATAAAATCTTTGCAAATGATGCAACCAATAAGGGCTTAATCTCCACAATATAGAGACAACTCATACAACTCAACAACAAAACTCAATGCAATCAATAAACTGGCAGAAGACCTAGATAGGCATTTCTTAAAAGAAGACATGCAGATGGCCAGTGAGCACATGAAAAGATGCTCAACATCTCTAACTATTAGAGAAATGCAAATCAAAACTACAGTGAGGTACCATGTTTCTGATAAGACTGATTCTGTTTTGTCTTGGAAAAAAAAAATCCTAAAAACAACTCAGGTGGATTTTTAACGTAATAAACTGTCATATACATATAAGAATAAAATCAAATATCTTATTTTCTTAAACAGATTCAAGTCTTTAAACAATGGAAACACTGTATTTTCCAATTTTACTTTAAAAATCCTTTATGTTTTCAAATCCAAGGTTACCCATTACATCCAGGATTAACATGTTTGCTCATAATTCAGGCGATGCTACCTATGAGTTTTAGAAAACAGTTGGAGAAATAAAAGGTTATTATTATTTGTCCAGTCACTATAGCTTTCTATTACTACAAAGTCTAACAGATTATGTCCTACTTTTGGAAAGGTAATGTCCCTGGAAGCTGAGATAATTTCTGCAGAAATAGAATTCTCACCTACTTGCTTATCTGTGGGAATGGAATAACCTATTACAATCAACTCTTTAAAAGAATGCATTACAAATCATTATCTCATTCCGATCTTGCCATACAATTCATAGAATTTGATTTATCTCAAATATGTCATCAAGGACTGTCAGTGTGTGTGTGTGTGTGTGTGTGTGTGTGTGTGTGTGTGTGTTTGTCTTTTTGCTTTTTCTATGGCCGCACTCGCAGCATATGGAGGTTCCCAGGCTAGGGGCCCAATCAGAGCTGTAGCCACCAGCCTACGCCAGAGTCACAGGAACGTCAGATCCGAGCCGTGCCTGCAACCTACACCCCAGCTCACGGCAACACCAGACAGTTAATCCACTGAGCAAGGCCAGGGATCAAACCTGCAACCTCATGGTTCCTAGCCGGATTTGTTAACCACTGAGCCACAACGAGTTTTTTTTTTTTTTTAAGCTTTTGTATTACTTTGGTTGATCATGGCCTAGAAGACCATTACACTTTTGAAGACTTGTTTGTCAGCACCAAAAGATTAGCCTGAAAATATCTGTAATCTAATTGTATCTGTGACAGATAGGTTTCCCAAAACTTGATTGATTTATATAATCAGTTCATTTACAATAATTGTTAGGAAGCATTTTCTTCCTTGTTTCTTATAGTTCCCATTTTGCTTCACAATCATGTGTACTTTCAAATTCCAGACGCTTAATTAAATTCTTCCTTTGAATTGTCTGTACACATACTTAACATAAAGCATTACATTTTAATCACAATGAGTAAAGGCTCTATGGTACAATTCTTTTACTGAAGATACAACAGAAACTGTTTTCCTAGGCTTAACTAATTCTCTACAGAGCTTATATTTGGTATGCTTTATTACAGTTGTCAAAGACTATGAGCCACCTGAATTGGTTTTCTATTGTTACCTACCTTGATATTACCTCAGGGGTTGTAATTAATTCTGATCTGTGTAAGCTAGTCCCACACTAGATTTAAAAAAAAAAAAAATACTGTTCTTTCTTTTTAATACTTCCATTTAGTCATATGTCAAAAATAAGAAAAGAAAAATTTTGCTTGTTTTTTCAGTTTGTACATCTGTTAATGGACCTGAGATATGTGTATATAAAACCACATGATGCAAACTTTACATGAATTTTTATTAATGTACTATAAAACTAATTAAAATTATGTCTTTTTGAATACCATACAGGTTCTATTTTTTGATACTTATATTACCTGTACTCTTTTAAAAGTTATTGCTTAAAAGTCTCAAAATAATAATTAAACTTTATGTGAATTTTTATTTAAGGAATGAGTTAGATCTGTATTTGTATGTGCACTGCATATAATGTTAAGTCATACTTACAATTTTGCACTAGCCGACATCTACAGGTCTCTAAAATATTCAAGGATACATCCCTCTTGTTAGGAAATCTGTAAGACGGTAATAAAAAATTTATTCAGACACATACCCATTTTGTCAAAAGAAACTATTTGCAATATAAAACAACTTTAAAAATACTAAATACTAAAGAAAACAACTTTTAGTATTTAAATATGGCCCAAGCCAAATTAAAATTGTTTAGAATAGATCCATGATATATTTGATAGAATTAAATGTATTTCCCCCCTTAAAAACTGTTTTATAAATAGCTATTATCTTTACAGTTTTATAACATAAAGAAAAAACTGTAATCTTTCATAAGTGGACAAGAATATTCAGCAATGTTTACACTGAATTTTTAAACTCTTAAACTCTTCATAACATTGGAGTTGCTCTTATCTTTAGCAACTTCAATGTTATGAAGGTAAAACCAAGGCCAATTACATCTAAGAGATGTTTGGAAACACATGTTGGAAACACAGGGATTTTTTGTTGTTGTTGTTGTTTTCTAAGTCCCGGGGGACAGAAATTGAAATACTGATGTCTTACTACTGGGATACAGGGAATTTAAGTTTTCTGAAATGCTTGGAATAGTGTAACACACTAATTTCAATGCTGAAATGTCAACAGCACACCTGCTGAAGATCATGCCGAAAATAATGAAATTATCAAGGGTTCTAAACCTATATTGCTTAACAGAAAAAAATAAAAGCAAGACTATTAGTATAGAATGTGTTCTCATTCTTTTCTTGGATACTAATCCCTTATGACTGAATTATAGAAAAAAAATCGGTGTTATATAATTACTAGAAGGAAATAATTTAGTTTCCATATGACTAGAGAGTTGATTTTAAATTAAAAACGGAAAAAAAATTATCTTGTATTGTCCATAAGACATTTGGCACATTTTGTAATAGGCCTGAAAAAAGGCTTCTGGAATTGTCTTAGTTCAGGCTGCTATAACTAATCGGTACATAAACTGGATGACTTAAACAACAGAGACTTATTTTTCACATTTCTGGAAGCTGAAGTCCAAGATCAAGATGCCTGTTAAATGTCTGAATTCCCTTTATACTTCTAATGAATATATCCTGATTTCAATATATCCTTTCCCAACTCCATGCTATCATATTTTAGTTTCTGCTTGTCTTTTTGGGGCTACACCTGCAGCATTTGGAAGTGCCCAGGGTAGGGGTCGAATTGGAGCTGTAGCTGCCAGCCTACACCACAGCAATAGCCACAGCAACACCAGATCCAAGCTGTGTCTGCAACCTGCACCAGAGCTCATGGTAACACCATATCTTTAAACCACTGAGCAAGGGCAGGGATTGAACCCATGTCCTCATGGATACAAGTTGGGTTTGTTACTGCTGAGCCAGGATGGGAACTCCCATGCTGTCATGTTTTAATTGATTTCACAGGAGAAATCTTGTATCAGACTTGGAAAGGCAAACTGTTAACTATTTATTGAACACATGATGACTTATAAACAGTTTTATTTTGACATCAAAGCTGCCCTAACATTTATATTTGGCTTACTCTTAACTACTGACCAAGTTAAATAATACTTGTGTAAATATCTGGCCTATTGTATGAAACATAGAGGGACCAGAAAAAAACAAGAAAAATAAAAATAATAAAAATAAAAAAATTCGATTTTTCTCATGTTACAGTTGAGAATATTCTGATTATAGACAAGGTTGTGTAAAACTTTATATTTGGTAATAATGCACTTAGAAATAGCATCTGGGATATAATTACAATGCTTGTCATTGCTCTTGGGAAAGACATGATATAGAAAAGTGATTACCAGGTTTTTGTGTAGATCTGGATTTGATTTTTTGCTATTATATATATTAATCACTTAATATTTTGGCACCTCAGTTTCTGCATATATGTTTGGATCATATTTTCTAACTTGTTTTAAAACTCTTTGTAAATTTCTTAACACAATGACTACATATTGTAAAAACAATAATAAGTACATTTTTATTATTGTTTTTACAAGTGTTTCAACCATTTCTTATCCCATACTTTACTTTTATCTTTTGCTACTGAATCCATAATTTGTATGTATCACAGCATACTCTCCGGGGTGAAAAAATGTTATTTAAAAAATATATGGTACTTTGCCCTACACACAAAAATAGTGTTACTCCAATGTACTATGGATTTTTTTTTTTTTGTCTTTTCTAGGGCCGCACCTGCGGCATATGGAGGTTCCCAGGCTAGGGGTCTAATCAGAGCTACAGATGCTGGCCTACGCCAGAGGCACCGCAACGCCAGATCCCAGCCAAGTCTGCAAGCTACACCACAGCTCACGGCAATGCCGGGTCCTTAACCCACTGAGCGATGCCAGGGATTGAACCCACAACCTCATGGTTCCTAGTTGGATTCGTTTTCACTGCACCACGAAGGGAACTCCTTGCATGTTTTTAAACACTACCTTTCATTTTTTGTATTTGTCTTACAGCTGACCTTTCACAAGCACTCAGTGCTCTATGGGAAGCATGCATTACATGATTTCCATCATGGATAATCTATTTTAGATTATTACTTTTTAAAAAAAAATTAAAATCAACAAAATTATTCACTCTTTTCTTTCATAGTTAAAAATGCTAATTTCCTTTAATTTGCTTTTAAACACAAGCTCATGATCTCATTTTTGGGGCCCTTTGTACTGGACTTCATACTGTTTCCCATGTCCTGTGTAGTTGATGGTTGATAAAATGGGACTTAACCATAATGACATGAATTATTTACTTGTTTACATTACAAATACTTTAATCACTCTCACACTTCTGGTTTACATGTGGCTTTTTATGTCTTGGCAAGTTCACTACATAACTTCAAACTGTAGCACACTAAGAGAATAATTACAGTCCTTTTTGCATATAAAATAATCCTTGTAAAATATTTGGTATGAGAGGTATTTATTGGATAAATAATTGTTGGCATTGCTGGTGACATATTTTTTTGGATGAACTTCCAGTTCCACATTCTTAGAGATAGTCAATAGTTGAAAATAAAATTTAACAATAAATGTTATTTCATATACTTAGCTAGCATTCCTACATTTTCTGTGTCACTTATTATTCTGAATAGTCATTCTTATTTTACGTAAGCATTTATGAACATAATGTTTGTGCCAGCATTAGATATTTGGTACGATTTTTATATTGCTTATGTCAACATAGAACTTCATTTCACTATGATTTTGGTATAAAAATTGAGTTTGTAATATGGAGTATATTGCAATACTTATACAGTATTTGAATTATGTTTATAAATACATATATTTAAGTTTTTAAGAAAAAATCACTAATTTATTTGCCTAGAAAAAACAATTTGGATTATGGCAATGGAGATTAATAAAGTGAATCATAACTTTTAAAATTTTCTATAATTCTACTAAAACATTATCATTTTGTTAGGTACTATGTATAGATAAAGATGTATATGTGTATATGGTGACTATTCTCATAGATAATATGACTAATCCAGGTTGTTCCAGATTGTTCTATAACTATATGTAGCCAATCATCAGTCCCTTAAGGTGAACCTTCTTGGATTTCAAATAGTCTCCCAAAGTTTTTTGTCTTAGACTCAAACCTTTGTCTCTCAATAACAGATTCTTGAAATCATTGTCAGCTGACTAGACACCCAGGTATATGTTTGTATTTTTGTTTGTATTTTTGTTTGTTTGTTTTCCTTTGAGTCTGGGCATCCCAACTTGAGCATTGGCAGATTAGGATTTGGCAAATGCCTTGAAGGAATACTGCATGCAGAATTTTAGGCTTACCGAATTTGAAATTTAAATTCTAATCTTCTAGACAGCACAGATTCCAACTCATCTTCCTTATCTCAGCAAGACTCCTCCAATTCTTTAACCTCAGTTTTGTCCTCAACTTTTATTGTCTGCACTGTGAATTAGTAAATCAACTGAGGAATATGGCAGAGGCAAATCTGATGCTCACTTTCTTGTACCTTCCTTGTCTATGGAATTTTTCATCTGTTGTTTCCTATCAATCAGATAAGTAATAGTTGTTTCCCAATACCTTTCAACAATCATTTCATGTATTTTATCCAGCCTTTATCATTATTTCTTGTTGGGGGCTTAGTATAAGAAAATGCTTCACAATGGTGGAAACAGAAGCCCTTATATAATAAGTGAATATCTTGCTTCATATGCTAATTTTTAAATAATTTTGGCTTTATTACTTAAAATTAATGAAAATATTAAGATATTGACCTTGGTAATGACAATATATTAATCATAATCTACAGTTTTATAGCTTTGCAAAAGCTTATTTGCAAACTTTCCTATAGTTTCACTCTCTCTTTGGCTCTCATTTAGTTACCATGTGTTCCCTCGTATTTGCAAAAAAATCATCTAATAGGAACAATCTCCTTTTCTCCAAAGCATCCCTATTTTTCTTCACAGTCTGTGAGGAATACTCACAAATATGTGGGAAGTATATTTACAACGGACACAATCTGACCTTTCATCATAAATCTTTCCCTGCCTGTTTCTAGTACTTATTATGGCTTACCATGTTTACTCAACTAACTTTTCAGAAGAGAATCCTAACTTTTCAGAAGATAAGACTATTTATTGAAATTTCACGGCAAATAGTTTGACAGAAACACCTGGTCACTCAGCTACATTTGCAAAATTACACAGGTAACACTTCACTAAAATATTGGAGAAGACAAGATTTGAAAAAAACCTTAAACTTCTAAAACAATCTTGTCTCCATTTCTTTATTTTCTTGGTTTTTCCCTTCTTCTCTCTCTGTTTTCTTTCTTTCCTCTCCCTGGGAGAAATTAAAATTTTCATTAATTTGAAATTAACTTAAAACCATTCAATGATCAAAATCTGTACTGATTCATTAACAAAAAGTTTCCCATTAAATACCCTTTGCTCCTATGAATCAGTTTAGCTTTTTTGCTGTTTGCAAAGCTTTTAATCAAGCTATCTTAATACTTTTAATCTGATACTTTTAATCAACTATCATTAGTCAAATTTTAGTGCCAATAAACTGCTTTTCAAGAATTTTTCTTCTTTCCATTGTTTTTGAGTCATACTAAGTTCTATAATTTGAAATTTCTATTGCAGATAAAAATTTCTGAAGAATTCCTTTACGGTTTTATAATACCCATTTTTCCTATAATTTGGCAAACGTTTTTATATGCATAATTCAAAGTTTGAGTTATGTTGCAATTAAAAGTCAGTAATAAATAGATAACAACTGATAACTAAAATCTGTAAGCAGCTTCATAATTACACAAAACAATTTTCAATTGACTAGTAACTCGGGTTTGGATAAAATTAGCAAATTGTTAGGATAGAATTGAATATAAGAAGCATTTTACATCTACAGTTTGGGAGGTAATTGAGGATACTGAATTTATATTTTCTTTATAAACAAATTCTGTCCTTTCAACCTATTGATTAAGATTAAAATGCATATCCATTTTATAGACAAATAATTGACATGCAAATAGACAAGTGAATCTTTTAGTACTACATTAGTAAGCACTATTGCACTTAAAATAGAAGGGGCCATTTTATTTTATTTCTCTTAAATTTTATCTTGTAGGACTGTGTATCTAATGAGAAACTTTTTGCTGTTCTTCAAATGATTTTTCTTTACTTGCAATGTTGCTATGCTATTGAGGATAAAGAAAACATTTCCAGCCCAAAGATTTATTTATTCTTCAATGGAATACTGAAATCTAACTGAATTTTAACAAAAATGTTTATTTTCTTTGAGGTAGCAATCATATTCACTTAAAGATATTGATATGTTGTGTGTCCCTCCCAAATTCACATACCAGAATCCTAATGTGTAATGTGATTGTGTTAGAATGTGGGCCCTTAGGAAGATGCCCTAAGAGGATTAGTGACACTATAAAAGAGGTTTCAAAAAATCCCCAGCCTCTTCTGCCATGTGAGGATGCAAGGAGGAGTATGTGGCTCTGAAGAGAGCCCTCAGCCTGACCATGTTGGCACCCTGATCTCAGTTTCCTCGCTTCCAGAAGAGGCAACACATTTCTGTTGTTTATAAACTATCCAGTCTGTGATGTTTTGCTACAGTAGACTGAACGGACTAAGACACAATTACAGTTCACTGTGGAAAATTTGAAAGTTCTTAATAGCAAGGATGAGCTGCTGAATTTTGCAGCATAAGGAAAGGAAGAAACTTTGGGGTGCTGTGCTCAGTCTGAGGATAAAACAGAGATAACATCCTGCCACTGCCATCAGCTGATGCATGAAATCATTAATTTCATAATCTGTTGTGCAGCTATCACTGACCTGAGGATATAGAAAGAAAAAAACACAGAGCATTTCTGCATGTCAATTATATACTAGTGTGGTGGCAGAGAAATGTGGAATTATAAACAAAAAATGTAGTAACCTATATTGATATATGTTACTGAAAGCAAGTGAGAGGTTAAGGGAGACAATAATTGGGAAGACACGATTTATTTTGAGAAAAAAAAATAATAGGAAGGATCTAGAAGGAAGAGGGTTTCAGCAGAGGGAACTACAGACCTAGATGACCTATGTGAGAAGTAGTGATTTGCATTTGAGAAACAGAAAGAACAATTTTTGGTGGGACACCGAAATCTCTGTGAAGAACATGTTAGCTTGTGAGTTCTGAACAGAGTAAAAAGATGAAATGTAGTATGAGTACTTTCAAACCTTGGAGATAAAGGGGCAGCAGTAATTGCCACCATGGGGCATACAGCTAAATGAGATAAATAGGTAATAGTTAAAAGGTAATGCAAATAAAAGTGAAATATTTTATTTGAATTATCAAAAAAATCAAAAAAGTGAAAAAAGGTATGAGTAGTGAGAGTGAATATTTGGAAAAATCTCATTTCTTCACTCAACAAACATGGGTTCTAAGATAAACTCACTATGTACATCATAATATTAGGAAAGTGTAATCACTGTGAAATGTGGCTCTTGGTATATTCTGGTAGTCAGTAATTTGTTTAGAAAAACATAACAGCTAATGAGTGCCAATGTAGGAATGCTAAACTTAAGTCTTTTGATTATAACACCATCTTTGATATTTTGTTCTAGAAAAGTATGTGATTGTTTTCTCAAAACAACTGTTCATGCTATCCGTATATATATATGAATACATAAACTTTAACTTATGCTAAAGTTTAAATTAATCTTCAGAATCTCCTGTTCCATTCCTTTATTCAACTACAGTTCTACCGAACAAATTTTATGTGTGACACTGGGAATACATTGATAAAATGCATATACTTCTTTAAACCCAATGAGTGTACAGTCAAATTACACATTTGGTATGATGCTTAACTGAGTAGCTTGTTAAAACAGAGTATGCTAAATACTATGTTGGAGATAGCATTGCAGGGGTTTAGGGAATCATAAACATATGACCTGACTCATTTCCTGAATGTGTGGAATTTTGCGTAAGTAGGATTTACCAAAGAAAGACATGAAAGGTGAGGGTTGAAGATGATGCTGGGCAGAAGAACCAACAGAGGTAATATCAGAGACACTATTTTTGAAAAATCAAGTAAGCAGGCAAGTGCACGTAGAAGTAGTAGAAGTTGTTATTCACACTGCCCCCGCTCTTCCAACAGACAGCTTGTTCCTCTGCCAATTGTAGCTGTGACACAGCTGGCATTCACCATATCCAGCTCCCCTTACTGCTTTGGCTTAGGGATGATTTTCAAGCCATGCTAAGTTTATTAGACTATCTCCTAGAAATGTAAAATTTAAAAGAAGCTCAGGGACTCTGTCGAACCATTTGGTAGTAGACTCCTGAAGACTGACTGAACAAAACCTTTGTTTCTACCCTAGTTCTATTTCCAGTAAACAGTGTGTTCAGCAATTTCCTTATTTTTAAGATCTATGTATTATCATCACAAGGAATAAGTATTATGATCAATCAAATAAATTTTGTCTTGTAATAAAAAAAACCTGAGAGGCATAAGAATACTTAGCTGAAGAGTTAGACAAAAATCAGATTATGAAGAAGATTTTCTTACCATACTAGGAGTTTAAATTTTAAGTTGTAGAGCTAAGCATTACAAATTCTGTTTTCTACAAAGATAAGCAGGTAACAAATATTTTACAACATAAAATGAAGGAGAAACTATCAACTTGAGATATTACTTCCACTTCAAGACATTAAACTGAATTATTTTATGATGATAAACTGGTAAAATATGTTCTTATCTTGAATTCAGTTATTTCCTTTTTTATAATTATTGTACATATTATTGGTAAGAATTCAATGGTATTAATAAGGTTGTGTTTTTCTTTTTTTTTTTTTTTTGCCTTAATTGGGCTGCACCCGCGGCATATGGGGGTTCCCAGGCTAGGGGTCTAACAGGAGCTGTAGCTGCTGGCCTTCGCTACAGCCACAGCAATGCAGGATCCGAGCCACCGCATCTGCAACCTACACCACAGCTCACGGCAACGCCGGATCCTTAACCCACTGAGC
>PVHT021183696.1:30748037-30765080 GCA_004024745.2 Catagonus wagneri | reverse complement strand
ACCCGCAACCTCATGGTTCCTAGTCGGATTCGTTACCCACTGAGCCACGATGGGAACTCCAATAAGGTATTTTTAATCTATATATGATGGCTAAAAAAACACTGCCACAAATTCTTTGTAGCTTCTCTTATCAAAAAGCTAGGTACTATTTCTTTCCCCCCAAATCTGCACTATGACTTGCTTTGATGAATAGAATGTGGCAAAAATTATAGTGTGTGAGTTCTAGAATCTAGGCATTAAGTAGCCTTGCAACTACCATCTTTACACTTCTGTGATGCTCCCACCACATGAATGGTAGCCGAGGCTACAGTGCCCAATAATGAAAGCTTACATAGTCAAAGGCTCAGGAGTTAAGTAGCAACAAAACATCTCACATATGAATAACCATTTTAGTACCTCTAATCCCAGACTGCAATAGCATGAGGGACCATAGGAGAGACCCAGCTGAAGAACCAAACAGATGCAGCCAACCAATCTAAACAATCTTGAGAAACTACAGACTGGTTGTTTTAATCAGTTGAGTTTTTGAATTGTTTACTGTATAGCAAATGATAAATGAGACATTTTACTTTAAGAATAGAGACACTGAGACTAAAAGAAGAAATAAGTTACAAAAATCTAAGAAAAATGAGACTATAAAAAGATCTGAAGGAGAGACCCAAATAGTTAAGATCTAACTGACAGAATTTGGTGAACCAAAAGGAAAGAAGACTGATGTTTCAGTGGGTAACTAATATGTCATTTTAAAAAGTAATGAAAACAGTAAATCTGAGGAAGACAGCTACTTTGAGAGAGGCAACTTAGTTTTAATTTCACATGTGATGAAACTGATAAGGTTGAAGTGTCCATAGAGCATCTTCTTGACAAGCTACAGTAAAGTCTGTACTTTATCAAGGAGGCGTAATTAGATAAACATGGGTTCTAGTGCTAGCTCTTCAACTAGCTTTGTAAAAAATTATTATTATATCCAAGCCTTAAGGTTTTCATATGTATAATAAAATTTATGAGACATTGTCCTTTCATATGTTTCATTATGTAATAGCTGTACTGAGATACAATTCACATATCATACAATCTAGCCATTTTAAATTTAAAATTTTAGTATATCAATAGTTTTGAAATCATGACCACAATCAAGTTTAGAATGTTTTTAATATGCAAACAAAAGAAACCCATATCCAAAAGCAATCAAGCAGTCTTCATTTTTCCCTCAAACAGCTCTACCCTAGACAATTATGATCTACTTTGTATCTCTCTAGATTTACCCTTTTTTATGTTTAATACAAATTTAATCATACAACATGTGGTCTTTAGTGACTGGCGTCTTTCACTTAGCATAATGGTCTCAAGAATTATACTATCGTAGAATATATGAGTACTTATTCCCTATAATGCTGAATATAATTTCATTGTATGAATATACCTTATTTTACTCAGCGACTCCTCATTAATGGCTATTTAGGTTGTTTCCACTTTTTGGCTCATCACTAATATTGCTAATATACATTCATGTTCAATATTTGTGTGGACATGTTTTATTTACTATTGGGTATACACTTAGAAATAGAATTGCTGGTCATATGGTAATTAAATGTTTAACTTTTGAGGAACTACTAGACTAATTTCCAAAGTATCCCCATCGTTTTATATTTATACCTTAAGCATGTACGTTTTCCAATTTCTTTGCATCTTTGCTAAAACTTGTCTTAGCTTTTTTTATCTACAATGTTGTTGAATATTTTTACATATTCTTAGCATGTTTTGACTATATTCATTGGGTAATAAAATGTCAGTTCAGATCATCTACCTAGTTTTAAATTATTTACCTTTTTTTCTTATGGAGCTGTCAGAGTTCAGGATGCAAGTCCCTTTTCAGCTATATCATTTGCAAACATTTTCTCAACTACTATGTTATATTTGCACTATCTTGATGGTATCCCTTGAAGAAATTTTTTTTAATATTGATATTATTTATTTTCTTTTGTCAGTTATCTTTTTGGTAGGGTTTATAGGAAGGCTTTGCCTGATCCAAGGCCATGAATACGAACACAGTATTATTTTTCTAAGAGTTTAGCATTTTTTAGCTTTCACATTTAGGCCTATGATATGTTTGAATTAAACTTGTATATGACATGAAGAAAAATCCCAACTTTGTTCTTTTATATATGTATATACAATTATCCTGACATCATTTGTTGAAAAGAATATGTTTTCTGGATTAAATTTTCTTGGCAACTTTGTCAATTTGTTAACTGTCAAGGTCAGTTTTGGTAAATTTTGTCTTCACAAGAGCTTTTCCATTTCATCTAACTTATCTAATTTTTGGCTTGTTATGTCCACGATATACTTTTTTTTTAATTTCTGTAAACAAAGGTAATATTTTATCTTTCAATCTTAATTAGTGATTTCTGTCTTCTGACTTTTTTTTTGGTCAGTTTCACTTAATGTTTGTCAATATTTATCTTTTCAAAGGACCTATTTTTGGATTCATTTATTTTTCTCTATTTTGTTTTTTTTGCTATTTCATTGATTTCTGCACCAATATTTATTTTTTCCTTCCTTCTGCTTACTTTGGAATTAACGTCCTTTTTACCAGTGTGTTAGGGTATAAAGTTAATTAATGATTTATGTACTAGTTTGCTATGGCTGTCATAAGAAAGTACCACAACTGTGTGGCTTAAACAACAGAATTTTTCTCACAGTTCTGGAGGAATGAAGCTTGAGATCTAAGTGTTAAGAGGGTTGGTTTATTCTGAGGTTCCTCTCCTTGACTTGCAGATGGCTATCTTCTTCCTGTGCCTTACATGGTCTTCAGTCTGTACACGTTAAAATTTCCTCTTTTTATAGAGACAACAGTCATACTGGATTAGAGCTCACTCTAATGACCTCATTTCAACTTAACTAACACTAAAAGACTTCCTACAAATGCATTCTGAGGAATGGGGTATTTGGACTTCAACATTAAGAATTTCAGGGGGAAACAATATAGCCCATAACAACTGGAGATCTTTCACTCTTTTTTGCATATTCTTTTACAGCTATATATTTCCCCCTATGCACTGATTTCAGTATAGTTCATAACTTTTGACATGCTGTGTCTCCATTTTCATTCATCTCAGTGTTAACTCCTCTCGTAATTTTCCTTTCACTCATTATTTAGTAGTAGGGTTTTTAATTTGTATGAATTTGGGATTTTCCCAAATTCATTTTAATCATTAAGTTAAATCCATTGCTGTCAAAGAAGTTAAGTTGTATGTTTTCAATCTACTTTAGAAATTTGAGGTTTGTTTTAAGGCTAGCTTATAGCATATCTTGGAGAATATTTTGTGTGAATTTGAGAAGAATATGTATTTTTTTATTGTTTAGTGGAGTCTTACATAGATATCAGTTAGATCTCATTGGCTAGTAGTGTTGTTCAAGTCTTCCATATCCTTCTTGATCTTCTACAATGGATAGTTGTTATATCCATTATTATGTGTTGGGTATTAAAGTCTTCAGCAATTATTTTTAATTATTATTTTTAATTACCTATATATTCCTTCAATTCTGTTTTGATTAATGTATTTCAGGATTCTGATGTTAGGTGCCGTTATATAAATAATGCTTATATTTAATGATTAATAGATACTGATTATTATAAAATATCCCTTTTTACCTCTAATAGCATCTCTTGTTTTAAATTATATTTTTGTCTGATATTCATATGATCACTTCACCTTTCTTATGGTTGCTACTTTCATGATATATCATTTTATTCCCTTTTGCTTTCAATCTGTTTGTATCTCTGTATATAAAGCATGCCTCTTTAAAGAACATAGTTGGGCACTCTTTCTCTTTATCTAATGTGGCAATCTCTGCCTTTGCATTTAATGTTTTATCAATATACATTCAATGCCATTTTTCATTTAATTGGACTTAATATCTGTTGATTAACTCTGTCCCCTATATTTTACTTTTGTTCCTCTCTTCTTTTTTGCTACTTTATTCAGCATTAATGACACATTTTCTAGTGTAACATCTTAGTTCCTTAATTATTTTTTATTATCTTTTCTTGAGTTATTTTCTTACTGATTGGTTTAGGGTTCATAACATACATCTTATCTAATTAGAATGTACTTCAGATTTGTACTAATTTAATTCTAGTGAGAAATCAAAATACAGAAACATTTCACATATATAGCTCTATCCTTCTTCCTCCTTTTTGTGCTATTATTATCTAACAATGCACTGCTATAATTATCAATTTATAAAATTTTATTAAAAAAACATATTTGCTGAGTTTGTTTTATTAACCTTCCTATTTATAAATTCTGGTTCTCTTCATTTGTTTCCTTTTCACCTTTTGGTGTCAGCTGTTAGGAGGACTCTATTTGACTGTCTCTCTCCCCCCCTGTTCTGTCAGATATCTGCTTCCATACCCAGCAGTTAGATTACCCTAATTGCAAGCTGTTTTCTCTGCTGCTTTCAAAAATGTCCTGGTGTATAAATCCCTCTAGTGTGTGAAACAAATAAATCCGGACTCTTTTATTGATATAGATTTTGAGGCCAGACTTTGAGATCTGTTCTAACTCCATGGTTGTTTTTTTCTCTGATTCTCTCTAATAATTTATTCTCTATAGTAAATTAGCCGCCTGAAGGAAGTTGGGTGATCTCATAATTGTACTAGGTCCCTCATAATAGTTTACTACCTAAATCTCCATTTTTACAAGAGCACCTTTAGACTTGAAATTTCTTATAAGGCATTCCAACTAACTATTTAAAATTTAATTAGTTTGAGGAGAGTTTCAAAGCTCTCCTTTTTTATGGCTTGCTTCTGCTTCTGGACATCTCTGAACTATTCTCCAGAAGTAGGGGAAGCACAGTGTCCTACTTCTTTCAATGTGAAACCTCAGCTTTACAAGAATGGTGCTAGGCTAGGTTGGTAGTCTCCTGTCCTGGTATGGAATTACCATCTCATAGTTGGCTGTGGTGGAAAGAATCTGCCATGCCTGAGGTAGAGACTCTACCCTAATCCAGGGGGTTGAGTGGAGTAATAAAGCCACAGACCTCTAAGCTGTACTTGCCTAGAACTTAATTTTTTGCCAAAAACTGGAGGGATAAAAGCCATAGGTTTTCTGCTCCACTTGTATGACCGGTGTAGAGTGAGAGCACTTCATTTTGGTGGCCATAAGCACATAGAACGGGGCTTCCATCATGCTGAAGTGGAGGGTGGAGGAAGGGAAGCAGTGGTGAGTTGGCCCAAGTGTCACAAACTTTTCCTGATTATCAAGATTCAGTATGTTTTTACCAAGAATGAGTATTAATTTGTTTTATCCACTCAGGAAAATTTCTGGAGACTTATTCTATTAAAATTTTTTTTTTCACCAAGACTGTTATACTAGGGTATTAGTCCATAAAGCACTTTATACTCAAAATTCCTTTCAAAGACCACCCTCATATTGTGAGATATATATATACACACACATATATCTTTACATTTTTATACTGTGAATAAATACTTTGCTTGTGGTACAATTAATACTAGTTAAAGTAATATTGTAATGACTATCATAAAGCCAGTTGTGTTCAAGAGAGAAATAATCCTGGCTGGAAGTAAAAACGTGGTGTTTTAGTCATAAGAGCAATTAGATCACATAAAAAGTCTATGGTGATCTGGTAGCCACAGAAAGTCCTGTTCCAAAATCATAAATAACAAGGAATCTTTAAAATGTTCTGTTTTCCCACTCTTCCTTTTACTTTGTAAATTCTTTCTGTAGTCAGTTAACTATCACATCTTATCCTGCACATGAGAACTAAATGCTTTTCATGCTATTCTCTTAGAGAGGTGCTATTGTCAATGGTCACCAACTAGGAAAATATTCACTTACCAGAATTTTGAGTATTTCTTACCAAATCATAAAATAAAAAATATTAATACTACTATCTATATGTAATCATATAGATATGTGTTATGAGGACAGTTGTTCTCACATATTTGTATTTTGGCTTCATGGAAAATATGAATAGAAAATGGTAAGTATGTTTTAAAAACAGTGATCACATAATTTTAGTCAGTTCTGGAGTTTAAATAACAGCCTTTGGCAGTAAAAGTTATATTTCAAAACTTGTGATCCAGCTTCATCCTTTCTTGTAATGGACTCTGCAATACTATGCCTTTCATAAATATTATAGCAAAAGCTT
Organism: Catagonus wagneri; assembly: GCA_004024745.2. NCBI lineage: Eukaryota > Metazoa > Chordata > Mammalia > Artiodactyla > Tayassuidae > Catagonus > Catagonus wagneri. The sequence continues at coordinate 30,758,900 of PVHT021183696.1, read as the reverse complement.
CACCTTGAAGCAGTTGGACTTTACAAGATAAGGTAATGGAGAAATGAAAAAAATACTCAGTCATATCTGTATTGTGTTATGCCTACAGGGTTCAAATAAAATGAGATTAAAACACTGCAAATTCATGATGTTTTGGTCAATTATTGCTAGGGTATTCAATACACAGTGTCAAACTCAAAATAGGATATTGGGTGCAATAAGATAGCATTCCAAGTGTGCGTACATAAAATAACTAGTTAAGAATATGGAAGACATACTAGAAAATCAACTATTTTTTAATATTTTTTGGGGAAAAATCCTGCCACGCAATTACAAATGCAGTTTCAGTGATGGCTGAGTAGTTGCTGTTAAAGGATCTAGTCACCCTACAAATAACTAAAAGTAATGAAATAAAAAAAATTAACAATCTTGGAGAATAAACAAAAGCAGACAGGTATTGGAGAAGTATTGTCCTTTATCAGGAAATAAAAAACTACTAGATGAGTAACTAATTTGTTCAGGTTTTTGCCCCTAGGCAGGCTCTAATTGCACTCTGTGGGCTAGTCAAATCCCAGACTGGTACCCTGTAGTCTTCTTAGAAGAACTACATCTTCAAAGTGCTTAAAATATACACACAAAGAAAAAACTTGAAAAGGAGAGAACTGTGAAAACCCACTTCTTTGTATAGACACTGAAAAACTCTCTGGCTAAAGTATGCATGCACAGACATATTGAAAGCAGCCCAGGTCAGTCTAAAATAACTGACCTGTCAATTTTAGTTTGAGGATGAGTGCAGCCTATTATCTTTGGGAAACATAACAGAATACAAATTTTCTAAACTCTATAATCCATAATATCAAAGACAGTATCTCAAATTACTAGACATATGAAGAAACAGCAACGTGACCCATACTGTAGAAAGAGAGAAATAAATGGAGACCAACCCTGAAGTGATCTAGATGTTAGAGTTAATACAACAGAGATTATTATATCTGTGCTTGAGGAGATAAAGGATAATATGTTATACAGGAAAAATAGAAACTGAAGAACTGAAAGATACAATACAAGAAATTACAACAATAAAAAAATTACAGGGAGAGCCTTAACATAAGATTGGAGATGATAGAAAAATAAGTGAGGAACAGAACATAGTACAATAAAATAGTTCAATCTGAGGGATAAAATAAATAAATTTGGAAAAAATAATAAACAGTATATAAGGGTTTTATGAGGCAATATAAAAATACTTAATATGCTTGAAATTGGACACCCAGAAGAGGAGAAATAAAATACTCAGTGAAATATTTTAAGAAATTTGTCCAGAATGTACTCCAGATTACTGAAAGATGTAAATTGAGGCCATGGAGAAGATCAGATTACATATAATCAATAAGATATAAAGTCACATCAAGCACATTATAGGCAAAATTATGAAACCCCCCAAAAAGATAATATCTTGAAAGGGGGCAGATAAATACAACCCAGTGTATATAGGGCATGAGTAAAAAATGGTCAATCTTTACCAGAAACTGTGGATACCAGTGGATAGCAACAGTAGACTGATATCTATAAACTGCTCAAAAGGAAAAACAAACAAACCCAAGTCAATAAAATACAAATCCTATATACAGTGAGCATATCCTTTAAGAATGTAAGTGAAATAGACATTTTCAAATATAGGAAAACATATATAATTAAATCTAACAAAAGAAATATCTCAAGAAAAAGGGAAATTATACAAAATGAATACTTAGATTTTCAGGAAAGAATGAAGAGCACAGGAAAGGTAAAACATTTGAGTTAAAATAACTATGTTTTTCCTATGTATTTATTAAAGTAACTATTTAAAGAAAAATTACAACATTGTCTTGTGAGGTTTGTGACAAATAGGGGCTTAATGCATATCATTACAATGGCACAAAGAATGACAGAGGTTGTAAATGGTCCTACGACATTGCACATTTTCTACATTTTACACGAAGTTTACAATATTAACTCTAAGTAGACATGTATACTATACACTTATGTATAGTATAAATGTGTATTATGATTGCAAAGCAACAACTAAAATAATGCAAATAGATAAATGCTAAAATGCCAAGATAAAATAATGTTCTAATTAAATATTAAATTATTCAAGTGAAGGCAGGGGAGGAAGAAAAATGAACCTAAAAGCAGAGAGGTTAAAGAAGGAGAGAAAATTGTAGACAGTCCAGGCAAATGGATTACTACTTTAAATGATAATGGAATAAACACTCTTACTTGCAGCAACATGGACGGAACTAGAGATTATCATACTACGTGAAGTAACTCATAAAGAGAAAGACAAATACCGTATAATATCACTTATATGTGGAATCTAAAATATGGCACAAATGAACCTACTTACAAAACAGAAGCAGACTCACAGACATAGAGAATAGACTTGTTCTCTATGGTGAGGAAGTGGGATGGACTGGGAGTCTGATGTTAGTGGATGCAAACTATTACATTTAAAATGGATATGGAATGAGATGCTACTGTATACCACAGAGAACTATACCCGATCTCTTGGGATAGATCATAATGAATATATTATAATAAAATTATATATAATTTAGTATCTATATTTTGCATATATAGATGTATGTCTGGGTCAGTTTGCTGTACATCAGAAATTGGCATGAAAGTGTAAATCAACTATAATTTTAAAAAGAATAAAAAATGAATAAAATCATAAAACATAAGTATATGTTAACTGCACACATTTTAAGCATAATAAAAGATAAGGGGAAAGAAAAAAAACAATGAGTTACATCATGCAGAGGTGAAGCATAAGAATGAAATAGGTACATTATTATCAGATACAGAAGAATTCCGGGCAAAAAGTATGATCAAAAATAAAGAAGGACATTTATAAAAGAGTCAAGATATCATGAAGACAAAACAATCGTAAGTATGTGCCTAATAGCAAACCTTTAAAGAAACCAAAATTTATTAAAGTTTAAAACAGAAAAACCCAGTTCTTTTCTCAGCTTTTGATAGAACTAGACACAAAAATCAAAAAAGCCACAGATGACTTGAATAGTTAAATAATCTTGACCAAATTGACATTTATAAAACACACTCAACTGAAAGGACAGACTGTTTTCAAGAGCACATGTAATACACACCAGAATTGGCTATTATTTCTGTCACAGAACAATGCTCAATAAATACAAAAGAATGAAAAGTACAGGACACACTGTCTTATCAGAAGGAAATAAGTTAAAAATAAGTAACATAAGCTATCTAAAACAACATCAAATAATTGGAAATTAAATTGCATACTATTAAAAAATTCATGCATGAAGATAAATCACAAAGAAGATAAAAATATTTAAATGGGAATGATGAAAACTTCATTATTAGGGAGTTCCCATTGTGGTGCAGTGGAAACAAATCTGACTAGAAACCATGAGGTTGCAGGTTTGATTCCTGGCCTCGCTCAGTGGGTTAAGGAACCAGCGTTGCCGTGAGCTGTGGTGTAGGCCACAGATGTGGCTCGGATCTGGTGTTGCTGTGGCTCTGACGTAGGCTAGCAGCTTTAGCTTTGATTAGACCCCTAGCCTGGGAACCTTCATATGCCGTGGGTGTGGCCTTAAAAAGCAGAGAAAAAGGTAATCCAATAAAATAAAAACTGCATTATTATACCTAGTTGTGAAGCAAAAACACATTTGTGTTCCTTTAAATTTGAAATTCTTAGTGTAAATATTTATTCCTCTTAATAAAATCTAAGGATATTTACATTTTTGATTATGTCTCATTAACTGTTTTCATTATACTTATCTGTCATTTATGTGATATTTACATAGCATATAAACACATAATTAGTTTGTGTTGCAAGGGTTATAGGTGACAGTCTTTTTGATATGAATTCATCATTTCTCAAAAATTTCAAATCTCTGTTTCTTCTTATTCTGAATCGGATGTTGCCAGAATTTTTAAAGTATAAACCATTATTCATATATCCATTCAGTTTCAAGTGCAGTTTTTTTCTCGTTTGAAGTATTTCACTTTATTTAAGTGGAAAGAGCAACTCTGTTGTCTATGTATTACCTTTATTTCTTTTTGGTATGTACATACAAATGGGTGAGGACAAAAAATTTTTGAGAAAAATAATCATTATAGAAAATCACTGGCACAAATGAGGAAGTACATCATAAGAACAGTATTTCATAAAAGTTAGAAGACAAAGATATATTTAGATTAAAGCTTGAATATTTTATTGCTTTTTGTCAGAACAAATATTCTACTACCCAGAGACTACTATATCTCTTCTGTTTCACAGTTTTGATACAGGCTGTTGTGCACTGTCAGAAGGGCTGTGGCTTTGCTATGAAGTTTCCAAAATCTATTCTCATTGAGCACATCCTGTACTCTTTTATTTTCTCATGCACCCAATTGCTATGCTGAGAGTAATTGCAGTAGTGAATGATAATATTTCTATTACACATAATTTCATTTCATGCTTATTTCCCCTTATCAAGAACAGTATGACATAGCTTAGACAAAAAGCTTGTCAACACTATTCATGTGTTATTCACAGTAATTTTAAGGAACATTTTTTAAATGATTTCAATTAATTGAATGCATATTAAAATGTGTTTTCTATTAAAATATAAATTACACGATTAAGGTCATAAGATAAGAAAGTCATTAATCTTAGTTAACATACATACATATTTATGCTCAACACAAAGATATAGACAAATAAGTAGACAATTGTAAACAAGTTGTGACATGGTCAACACAGGTTTTATATATTATCAGAAAACGCAGCGTTGCTGTGGAGCTGTGGCGTAGGTTGCAGACACGGCTGGGATCCTGCGTTGCTGTGGCTGTGGCGAAGGCCAGCAGCTACAGCTCCTGTTAGACCCCTAGCCTGGAAATCTCCATATGCCGCCGGTGTGGCCTTAGATAAGGCAAAAAGACAAAAAAAAAAAAAAATTAGAAGAAATAACTTGTACAAGGAAATCTTAAAAAAAAATAGGACATTTTAGATAGGCTATATAAAGGGATCTAGATAAGCTAGAAAAATATTTTCAGATGTCTCAGTAAAAGGAATGCAAATGTGCAATACCCAGAGGTGAATGGGAGCACAGACTTTGGGGAAAAAATACAGTAATCCGGAATGAATGGAGCTAGATTTAGAAAGATGAAGTATATATGGCAGAGAAACAAAGAGATGCACAGCCCTATAAGCTGAAGAGCCCTATAAGCATGTTAATAAGTTCAGATATCATGCCGAGAGACAATAGGGAGCCAAATGTTTACGGAAAGAAAATACCATGAGACCTTCCTGTGACTGGTGTGTGGAGAATAACTGGGAAGTCGCAGGACCAAAGGCCGGGGGGATGATTTATAGAAAGATGCTGTAGCGAGTAGGTAAGACTACAGTAATCTGAATCAGTTGCAGTGGGATGAGAAGTGAGGGTTTGATAGACGTTTAAGATGCAGCACTGGCTGGACTGCCAAGTGATCAAATATAGATGTGGAGGAAAGAGCTGTACTCAGGTGTCACACTGTTTCTTATTGGCAGGTATCTGCAGTTGCCTTCCCCTAAATTGAGAATTTAGAAGAAACATGATTTCTCTACTTATTTCTGTCATTCAAACCTGAATTAGGGTTTGAATATATTATTTCTGTGGTGTTTGTGAAACATTTAAATCACATTGATATAAATTATTTATCTCTAACAGAACTCAAGCTCAGATATTTTAAGTCATCAGCACATGGAGGAGGTTCAAAGCCACTGAAAGTAAGTGATCACCAAGGAAGCTTGTAAATGAGAGAAGGGAACCAAAGACCTGATCTCTAGAACGGATAAAACAGTATAAAAACTCAAGTTTTCCAAATGAAAGGTCTTAACAGAATTTGCTTATGAGAAGAAGGCTGGAAGATCATGCCCTTAGAATGATGGAAATGAATCCTATCATGTTAAACTCACTTATTTGTGAGTATACTTTTCAGCATAGAAACATTACCGAGCTTTACGTTTCTTTAAACTTTTATTTTGTCATAGTAACTCTTTCTATATACCTACCTATCTATCTATCCATCTATCTTTCTATCTGTCTATCCATCTATCATGCTTTTGCAGAAAGTAGGGGAATAGTTTAGAATGGGTTTATGGGAATGAAGGAAGAAATATTATTTGTGAATGGAAGGATAAATTTAAACCTGCCTAGCACAGGAAAAAAAGAACTGCTAGGTAATTCTAAACTGTCCTTTCTTGTGCAGACCAGTGAGGCAAAGTATTGTAATCCATTAATCTGCCCTATCCAGCTGATTCAGCTGCTCTACCTACTGCACTCACTGGATTCCTAGACTGTGCCAGGGTTCAGAGGCACATATTCAGTCGGCTGTTTGACTTGTTCTTTCTGAAGTACTGGTGTTTCTTAGGTGTAGGGGAAAGATTGGTATATAAAAGCAAGGATTCAATAAAATAAATCCATCTTTTGAAACTAACTCTTGGCCAACTGGAAATTTCTTTCAACAGCAATATGAAATAAATTCTCATTAGTCTCCTGTCAGTTTTTGTCAACATGGCTAAATAAGGAGATTAGTATTCAAGAATCTACTCATTTAAATACAAGATATTTAAAGGAGTACTTTCATAGTGCTCTGTGATAGGGATTAAGTTAAATAATACTAAAAAAAAACACTCAACAGACCAAATCCATGGATATGTGGAAATATAAACAGATAATTTCAATGAAATGTAGAAAATCTTAACACCGAGGTACTTACAAAGAGCTTTGAAAGCATTAAGGGCCAAGTGATTCATCTTAAGTTTCAGGAAAGAATTTTCTTAAGGACTTCACCTCTGAGATTGATCTACAGGATGACTGAGAAAGAGTTAGCAAGACAATGAATCCCAAAAAAATGGTGAGGAAATGAAAAATATGAACAGAGTTGTGTAGTAGCCCAATGTTTGCGTATGTGTACACACATATATTTATGTATAGGTGAGTTGACATACGATGCACTTAAACTCACTCATAACAGCCAAGAGAGTTCTCAAGCTCCTGATGTGTTTAAAGACAAGGGATTAATATATTTTTTTAATTTTATTTTTATTTCATCTATTTTTTTAGGGCCACACACACGGCATACAGAGGTTCCCAAGCTAGGAGTTGAATCACAAATGCTGGCCACAGCCACAGCCACAGCAACGCCAGGTCCAAGCTGCATCTGTGACCTACACAACAGCTCATGGCAAGGCTGGATCCTTAATCCACTGAGCAAGGCCAGGGATCGAACCCATGTCCTCATGGATACTAGTCGGGTTCATTAACCAATGATCCATGATGGGAATTCCAGGATTAAGATATTTTAAACAAAAGACTGTTTTTTTCTACTGAGTGGAGAAAAAAATTTAATGTCTACAAAACTGCTGACAGGGAGAACACTATAAAGGCAACAGAAATAATTTCAATGAAAAAAAGCTGCAAATGCAAATTTTGTGGTATCCTTAATCTCAGCTTATTGACTGCACACAAAAGGGTTATCTGTGACATCCAAAGTGTTAAAATTAATGTTTAATTTACTGAAATTGAAAAAAAAACTTTTTAGTGCATTTTGAAAAAAATTATCTATACGTAATTGTAGTAAATGTTAGCAAGCACATTTAAAAATTTATAGTTTATATAAACTTAAATATTTTAAAGTGAATTTATAAATATATTAGATTTTTCAGCACCAATAAACAAAGCCTTCCCACATATAAAATCTAATTAACTAAACATCAATATGGTTAATCTTATGCTTTCTGAACATGCCAATGATACTCAAAAATTTATAGTTCTATTTTTTCTTTAAATTTAAAATCTAAAGTTTGAATCTATTAGTAATACTTTAAGTTGATTATTATAGTAATTTATTTGATACTCTATTATGCTTGAATCTCTTATAGATGATAAATCATCAAAACAACATATATAAGGATAATTTTACATTCACCAGTATTAAAAATATAATTCTCTTTTCTCATTAGAGAGAATTATTTTACAATCCCTAATAAGTATTTTTAGTTCTCAGAATTGAATTGAGTTATTTTCTTACTGGAGTAAAACTGCTTATGATACAGAATTTGATCCAGATATAAAATTTGGACCTGCAGGAATCCAAAGAGCTATTTCTAATAAGTAGAAGACTCAAGCTGTGCCTTCTTTCATAGAACCAATAGAAGTTACCAGCCAATGTAAGAATCTCACAGGCCAAGTTCCTTGTGCTCAAGCATAAACATTTCTAACTCTCAGGTCTGCCCTGAGACTGTAGCTCCTCATCCAAGTTGTTTAATCACTGATCTAAATTTAACTATTCTGAGTTATGTTATATTCTTCTTGTCTAGAAGAATACGGCATATTATCAAATTCTACCTATTTCTAATGTTTGGCCATAAAGACATGTTCTTAGGTCATTTCTATAGCAAAAGTCTCATCCAGGGCAGTAGAGGAGTGGAAAAAAATGAGTAAGTGAATTCTATTAAAAAAATAAAATATACAGTCCTAATATTTCATGTTTCACAACAAAGCAGTGTCATTTACTGTAAAGGTGAATAAATGAGGATAAACAAGTTTTTGATGATTTTCACTTTGAGCATTTTGAGATTGAGTACTTTGATATATGACATATTAATATTTTCATTATGCACACTTGAGGTATTTTGACACTGGAGACTTTGAGGCATTAACCTGGTTGTAAATATGTTTTGTAGTGTTTCAAGTTTGTATTTATATGTTTGAAACTATTTTTAAGCAATGCCAAGCAGTTATGTTGCGAGCCACATGGGAAGTCCTTTTTGAGACTATTTTGAAAGGTAAGGTTTAAATACATGGATATATCAAACTATAGGTGACCTCCCTTGATGGACTGAGAAGATACTATTTATTTATTTATTTATTTATTTATTTATTTATTTATTTATTTATTTATTTTCTTTAGGGCTGCAGCCGTGGCATATGGAAGTTCCCAGGACAGGGGTCAAATTGGAGTTGTAGCTGCTGGCCTACACCACAGCCACAGCTACCTGGGATCTGAGCCCCATCTGCAACCTACACCACAGCTCACTGCAAGGCAGGATCATTAACCCAATGAGAAAGAAAGGCCAGTATCAAACCTGCATCCTCATAGATACTAGTCAGATTCCTTTCCACTGAGCCATGATGGGAACTCCCAAAACTAAGGTTTAAAAGGAAATATCTAGAAAGCTATGAAATAGACATAAAGAATCATGTGGACAAGAATATTCCACAGAATTCCTATTCAGCTGGAGATAAACAGTTTGGTGACAGAGACACTCTAGAGGACAAGCAAAAATCTTTACTATAGTAATGATTTATATGTAAGTACCTCCATATACATATGGATGCCTTTGTTAAAATGGGCTACTTTCTTTCAATTGGAATGGGATTCGAAGTTGTTAGTTAGAGGTAAGATAAACATGTCGGTGAATCCAATATTGTTCTTACGTGAAATAAAATCAGCAAAACTCTTAACTAGACAATACTGAATCCTTATCAGATTGTACTGGTAAATTATGATTTAATATCATGTTCTCATCTCTTGTTAATTGAAAATCGAAGAAGGAGCTTTCAAGAATAATGACTCTGGGCTTGATACTAAATCATTAAAATTATCATTTTTACATTGTTTAATATCATATGTAGAATATGATTCCAGGAAATACCTGCTTTCTAACCATCATTTCTTTCAATAAACAATAATGATGTAGATCATTACATTTATTTTTTCTCTGACTAACAGAAACCTCAGAGCAAAATCTGTTTTCTGTTTCTGCAGTTTTCCTCAGGCAGTTATTTCCTGCTATAATTTTTGCTCTTCTTTTTGATTATTAAATTTTGTCTCCCTGTTATGATCCTTAGCTGATTTGACATGTGCTTTAATATGACTCTTCTATGTGTTTGGATAAAGCTTCTGTAAACATTCTTGTACAAATGTTCTACTGACATAAAAAAAAAAAAAAAAAACTCCTGCCTAAGTACATAAGAATTTTATGACCAGGTCATAGGTCTTGATTTTAAAAAACACAAAAGCATCATTTATTTTACTAGAACAATGTGTTTATTCAAGAAGAGCAGAAAATTGCAAGGATAAGCAAACTATGGCAAACCACAGACGATTCTGGATAATAGAGGAGAGGGGTTTCATTTTACAGAGGAAAGGAGCAAATTGGGGAGACCATGTTTTTTCTTCATTGAATGCAGGTGGGGTGCAGATTGTTGTCGCTGAGTTAGAAGGAAATCTGTCTTCCTGCTGGGATCTCCATGCTACAGTGAATTATTACGTGTGAGAGCTCCTCTTCAGGGCTTCCTGACTCCACATTATTTTATTTAATATTTATTTAAATTTTCTCTAACATATTTTTTTATTTATTGGGGTATATTTGATATACAATGTTGTATTAGAAATCATGTTTATAGAAAAGTGGATCAGTTATAAATAAATACATATCCATTCTCTCCACACACCCATAGTTTATTATAGAATTAAACTTCACTGCATTTTACAGTAAGTCCTTGTTAGTTATCTATTTTATATATAGTAGCAAGTGTATATTAATCCCATATTCCCAATTTATCCCTCCCTACAACAATTTCTCCTTTGGTAATATTAAACTTAATTTCAAAATCCTTGATTTCGGAGTTCCCTTTGTGGCTCAGTGGTTAACGAATCCGACTAAGAACCATGAGGTTGCGGGTTCGATCCCTGGCCTTGCTCAGTGGGTTAAGGATCCGGCGTTGCCGTGAGCTGTGGTGAAGGTTGCAGACGCGGCTCGGATCCCGCGTTGCTGTGGCTGTGGCGAAGGCCGGCGGCTACAGCTCCTGTTAGACCCCTAGC
>PVHT021183696.1:30724839-30747937 GCA_004024745.2 Catagonus wagneri | reverse complement strand
TCCTTGATTTCATTTTTTAGCTTTAATTTTTCATTATTTTTATAAAGATTTTTATTTTTTCCATTAAACTTGGTTTGCAATGTTCTGTCAATTTCTACTGTACAGCAAAAAAGACCCAGTCACACATATATATACATTTTTTTTCACATTATCCTTTACCATGCTCTATCATATGTGACAAAATATATTTCCCTGTGGTATACAGCAGCATCTCATTACTTATCTACTCCAAATGCAATAGTTTGCACCTACTAACCCCAGGCTCCCAGTCCATTCCACTCCCTCCACGTACCCCTCCCCCTTGGCAACCACAAGTCTGTTCTCTAAGTCCATGAGTTTCTTTTCTGTGGAAAGGTTCATTTGTGACGTATAGTAGATTCCAGATAGAAGTGATCTCATATGGTATTTGGCTTTCTCTTTCTACGTACTTTGCTTAGTGTGAGAGTCTCTAGTTTCACTCATGTCGCTGCACCTGGCATTATTTTGTTCTTTTTTATGTATGAGTAGTATTCCATTGTGTATATATACACCACATCTTCTTAATCTATTCATCTATTGAGGAACACTTAGGTTGTTTCCATGTCTTGGCTACTGTGAATTATGCTGCAATGAACATAGGGTGCACGTCTTTTTCAAGGAAAGTTTTGTCCAGATATATGCTCAAGGGTGGGATTGCTGGGTCATATGGTAGTTTTATATATGGTTTGGATATATATATATTTGCATACCTTCAATTTATTTTGTTTGTCAGATTTGCATACTTAGTTCTTCTAGTACTATATTGAATAAAAGTGGTCAGAGTGGGCATCTTTGTCTTGTTCCAGATTTTATCAGGAAGGCTTTCAGCTTTTCTCCTTTGAGTATTTTACTTGCTGTGAGTTTGTCATAAATGGCTTTTATTATGCTAAGGTGTATTCCTTCTATTTGCACTTTGGTAAGAGTTTTTATCACGAATGCGTGCTGGACTTGTCAAATGCTTTTTCTGAATCTATTGAGATGACAATATGCTTTTTAACTTTTGTTAATGTGGTGTATGATGTTGATTGATTTGCATATGTCAAACATCCTTGTGAAACTGGGATGAATCCCACTTGGTCATGGTGTATGATATTTTTCATATGTTGTTGGATTCTGTTGGCTAAAATTTGGTTGAGAATTTTTTATCTATATTCATCAAATACATTGGCCTATAATTTTCTTTTTTGGTAGTATCTTTGGTTTTGATATTAGGGTGATGGTGACTTCATAGAATGTCTTTGGGAGTGTTTCTTCTTCTTTAACCTTTTGTAAAAGTTTAAGAAAGATGGCTATAAGTTTTTCTTTATATGTTTGGTAGAATTCACCTGTGAATCCATCTGGTCCCGGATTTTTGTTTGTAGGAGTGTTTTCATTACATATTCAATTTCGTTTTTAGTGATTGGTCTGTTCAGTTGATCTATTTCTTCTTGATTCAGTTTTGGTGGGCTGTAAGTCTCTAGGAAGTTGTACATTTCTCCAAGGTTGTCAAATTTGTTGGCATATAATTGTTCATAATATTCTCTTTTTTTTTTAAATTTCTGCAGTATAGATTTCCCATTTTTCATTTATTTTGTTTATTTGGGTTTTTTTCTCTCCTCTACTTGGTGAGTCTGGCCAGAGGTTTGTCAATTTTGTTTACCCTTTCAAAGAACCAGATCTTGGTTTTATTGATCTTTTTCTATTGTTTTCTATAAATCTATTCTATTGATTTACTCTCTGATCTTTAAGATTTCCTTCCTTCTGCTGACTTTAGGTTTTGTTTGTTCTTCTTTTTCTAATTCCTGTAGGTGGTGGATTAAGTTGGATTAAGTTGTTGATTTGAGATTTATCTTCTCTTTTGAGGAGGTCCTATATTGCTATAAATCTCCCTCTAAAGCATTGCTTTTGAGCATCCCATAGCTTTTGAATGGTTGTGTCTTCCTTATCATTTGTCTCTAGGTAATTTTTAATTTCCTTTTTGATTTCTTCATTGACCCACTGTGCCAGAGGTGCCCTGCCCTCTAAAATCCTGTACATGTGCAGGGAAAGACATTGCTGTGGCGGTCTGCCCCTCCTTCTCTCACCCTCCCTAACAATGGCACGCCTTGCTTCTTCTGTGGGTTCAGACCTCCTCCTGGGTACCCATCCATGTGGTGCTCTGGGCGTAGCCCATGGTGCATTATTCCTTAACCCCTCAGGCTGTCTCCACACAACCAATCCTAATCCTCTCGCTAGAACTGACCTCTGGAGCCTGAGTCTCAGCACTCAGCCCCTGCCTGAGTAACTCAGGATGTGGTGTCTGGGGTGGTGGTGAAGATGACACTGTGGCTTTCACTATGGTTTTCTCTCCTCAGTCCAGCTGCTGTAGTTTAGTCAGTGACTTTGAGGTCCCTCCATTTCTGTTGATATCCCTGTAGGTTAGGTGACTTCCCAGGGTGTGGGTTCCTTTTGTTTTTCACAGCTCCCTCTCAGAGTGCTACTCCCATCTTGATTCTTTCTCTCACTCTCTCTTTTTTTTTTCCTTTGTTCTCCCCAGTTATGCAGAGGGTTTTTGCCTTTTTTGGATGTTTAAGTTCTTCTGACAGCATTTAGTAGATGTTCTGTGCAAATCGTTCTACATGTAGATGTGTTTTTGTGAAGGTGAGAGAAGGTAAGCGTGAGGAGGTTACTCCTCCACCATCTTGATCTTTCTCACCTCCAGCATTTATTGTTTGTAGAGTTTTTGATGATGGCATTCTTACTGGTGTGAGCTGATATCTCATTGTAGCTTTGATTTGCATTTCTGTAATAATTAGTGATGTTGAGTGCCTTCGGATGTACTTTTTGGCCATCTTTCTTTGGAGAAATGTCTATTTAGATAATCTGCTCATTTTTTGATTTTTTTTAAATATATAAAGCCTGCATGAGATATTTGTATATTTGGGGGATTCGTGCCTTGCCCATTGCATCATTTGAAACTATTTTCTCCTTTTCTGTAGGTTATCCTTTTTTTTTTTTTATTTCATTAGGTGTGCAGAAGCATTTAACTAGATGACATTTGTTTATTTACATAGTTCTGCGTAGGTTTTCTTCTAAGAGTTTTATATTATTCAGCCTTTTTATATTATTCAGTCTTACACTTAGGTCCTTTATCCATTTGGGGTTTATTTTTGTGTACAGTGTTAGATAATGCTCTAATTTCATTTTTTAACATGTTGCTATCCAGTTTTCTCAGCACCAGTTATTACAGAGACTGTCTTTTTTCCATTGTATATTCTTTCCCCTTTGTCATAGATTAATTGAACACAGGTGCATGAGTTTATCTCTCAGTTTTCTATCCTGTTCTATTGATTTCTATTTCTATTTTGATGACTGTAGCTTTGTAGTATAATCTGAAGCCAGGGAGCCTGATTCCTCCTATTCTGTTTTTCTTTTTTTTTAAAGTTGCTTTGGCTTTTTGATGTCTTTTGTGTTTGCATACAATTTTTTTTTCTAGTTCTGTGAAAAATGTCATTGGCAATTTGATAAGAATTGCACTGAATCTGTAGATTTCCTTGGGTAGTATAGTCATTTTGACAATATCAATGTTTCCAATTGTAGAACATTGTATGTCTTTCCATCTGTTTGTTTCACCTTTGATTTCTTTCATCAGTGTCCTGTAGTTTTCAGAATACAGGTCTTTTGCCTCCCTAGGTAAATTTATTCCTAGGTATTTATTCCTTTTGATATGATGGTAAATGGGATTGTTTCCTTAATTTCTCTCTCTGATCTGTCATTGATAGTGTATAGGAATACAAGAGATTTCTGTGTATTAATTTTGTATCCTGCAACCTTACTGAATTCATTGATGAACTCTAATAATTTTCTGGTAGCATCTTTAGGATTTTTCTATGTATAGTATCATTATCTGCAAATGGTGATAATTTTACTTCTTCTTTTCCAGTACGGATTTTTTTTCTTCTCTGGTTTCCATAGCTAGGACTCCAAAAACTATGCTGAATAAAAGCGGTGAGGGTAGATATCCTTGTCTTGTTCCTGATCTTAAAAGAAACTCTTTCAGGTTTTCACCATTGAGAATGATGTTAGTTGTGGGTTTGGTATATATGGACTTTATTATGTTGAGATAGGTTTCCTCATATGCCCACATTCTGTAGAGTTTTTAATCAGAAATCAGTGTTGAATTTTGTGAAAAGTTTTTTCTTTATCTATTGAGATGATCATGTGGTTTTTATTTTTCAGTTTGTTAATGTGGTGCACCACATTGATTGATTTGTGGATACTGAAGAATCTTTGCATCCCTGGGATAAATCCCTACTTGATCACAGCGTATGATCCTTCTAATATATTGTTGGATTCATTTTACTCATATTTTATTGAGGGTTCTTCAGTGATAATAGCTGGTAGTTTTATTTTTTTGGTATCTTTGTCTTGTTTTGGTATAAGGCTGATGGTGGGCTCACAAAATGAGCTTGGAGACGTTCCTTCCTCTGCAATTTTTTGGAGTAGTTTCAGAAGGACAGGTATTAACTCTTGCCTAAATGTTTAACAGAACTCACCTGTGAAGCCATCTGGTCATGAACTTTTGTTTGTTGGAAGTATTTAAATCACATTTTCAATTTTAGTACTTGTGATCGGAATTCATATTTTCTATTTTTTCCTAGTTCAGTTTTAGAGCTGACTCCATTAAAAATGGAGGAAAATTAAAATAAGGATGTCCCAACATAGGACAAACTAAAGAGAACTTACTAATCTTATATTATCAGGTTTAGTTTTACAGAATGCTTTGCGATTTATAAAAGATTGTAGGTTCTTACTGCTTTCTATCATGCTTTAATATGCTCCTCAGTAAACCATAATGAAATAAAATCAAGTTTCCATTAAAAATCAATGTGGCTTATCCTTAAGATAGTACATATCTTTTTAATTAGAACATTGACTAGAAAAAAAAAACTTTAGTAAAATAACTTAAAATGCTACATTATAAACTTCATCTTGCATTCTCCTGTTATTCATTCACTAAGCTTTTTATCCATTAAGTATAAAAAAAGCTTAGCAGTGTTTCAACCTGTACCCATAACCTTACAAAAGAGTTATAAGGATACGGTCTTTACCTTCTGATGTAGAGCCTATGATGATTCATTACCCCCCAAATTAATTTTTTCCATAGTCATCTATTGTCATCAAGTTTACATCATGTGGCAGGTTAGTCCTGTCATGCCAATTGCTACATCTTCTATAGACTGACTTCTCAATGACAGGAAAAGCACTTCCTCAAGCTCATATTATCCCCCAGAAATATAAAATAGTTCCACTCTGCCCAGTGGATATTTCAACACAAAGACTTAAACTGGTTTGCACTAAATCATATTTATAAAAATGAGCAGGGAGAAAATAAGGTTTTTATACTCTTCTGTACTTAAAAGTGATTTTACTTAATGTAGAATTCTGAGTCTTTTTCTTCCTTCCTTCCTTCCTTCCTTCCTTCCTTCCTTCCTTCCTATCTTTCTCTTTCTTCCTTTTTTGTCTTTTTAGGGCCACACCCCAGCATATGGAGGTTCCCAGGCCAGGGTTCTAATTGGAGCTGTAGCTGCTGACCTACACCACAGCCACAGCCACATGGGCTCCAAGCCACATCTGCAACCTACACCACAGCTCACAGCAATGCCAGATCCTTAACCGACTGAGCAAGGCCAGGGATCAAACCTCCATCTTCATGGATGCTAGTCAGATTCATTTCTCTTGAGCCACAACAAGAACCCCCTGAGTCCCATTTCTAGCTAAACAATTATGGTGGCCCAAAATAACAAGTTTATATCTGTGGGGCATGATTTTGGTGGAAAATATCCAGGTTTCGTGTGCCCTGGCTATTCTTTCTACTTTGGTGATGCAGGGTGTTAGCACAGATTTCATAGTGATCTCTTTGGCTCCCTCATTCCCTAAGACCTATATATTCTCCACTACATTAAAAAGTAAACTATTCTCTATTTTGTGAGCTTCCTTGTATCTGAAACTTGGTCAAAAGAAAGAGCAGTGGTTGTGAATGCAAACTGTGAAATAAATATGGAATATAAGAGTACTGCTTAAGCTGGAAGGAAAGGAATTGATATGGTATGACTAGTGGTAATTCCTCAATATAATTCAGATAACAATAAAGAGAAGAATCATTTATTGGGGAATACCATTATTCTAAAATGATAAAGAGCCACTCTTCTTAAAGTAACATTATTAAAAATTGTGAGACAACTTTATTTTTGTTTGTTTAAGGTGGTCTAATCAACTTATATTGATTAGAACATATTACAAGCAAAGACTGTGTATATAGTTGGTGACCTTGGTGGACTTTTTTGACTGAAGCTATAATACTAGTCAGCCATTTCCTAAGGGGGACATCCCCATCCCAAGAGAAAGCAACCAGAAATAATAAATTATTAATATCTATTCTGTGATTTACAGTTTGTGAAGCACTATTTTTATGATCTGAATTGTGCCCTCTTTCAATCACAGCTTCATATGTTGAAGTCCTAAACTTGAGTATGACTGTATTAGAAGATAGGACCTATAAGAAGGTAGTAAAGGTTAAATGAGGTCATACGGTGAGAACTTAATCCAATAGGACTGGTGCTCTTAAAGAAGAGGAAGAGAACTAGTGATCTCTCTACACATGCGCAGAGAAAAGGCCACTTAGGTACACAGTGAGATGTGGCTATCTGCAAGCCAGAAAGAGACGATTCACCAAACACTAAGTCTGATGGTACCTTGATCTTGGATTTGCAGCCTCTACAACTGTGTGGAAATAAATTTCTACGGTTTAAGCCATCCAGTCCATTAAACTTTGTTACCACAGTTCAATATGACATATTTACCTTATATGGCATAATAATAAAGCAAAAACAGTTAGGCATTACTGTTTTCCCAATAGTGAAGATAAAGAAATTAGGGATGGAAAAGTTTGTGTGATTTGCCTCAAATAACCTAGATAGTAATGGATTTATGATTCAAAATTCATTCATTTTACATAGAAGAAATTTTTTGATTTTAAATAATTTCTGTTTTTTCCATCATAGTGTTCTGTCAATTTTCTACCGTACAGCAAGATGACCCAGTCATACATACATATATACGTACTTTTTCTCACATTATCATGCTCTATCGTAAGTGACTAGATACAGTTTCCAGTGGCATACAGCAGGATATCATTGCTTATCCATTCCAAAATTTTATTATTTACAAACTGGCCCAGTAAAACCACCTTGAGTGGAAAAAAGCCACATCTGAGTAGGTTCATAATAGCATGTTAATATGTAAGAGAAAATAAATATATTGAAAGTAAGGTTTTCTAGAAATTAGAGAGAAATAAAAATATTGAAACTAAGTGATAATCTACTATTATTTTAAAAACCTAAAGGAGGTAAATGAAAATAGTATGAAGATATCACCTTAAGGATTTGAACCTTATTTACTTCAATGTATTTAAACATAATATAAGAAAATCATTGCTATATGTCTTTTTAAGCAATTTGCAAAACATGATTCACCCATTTTGACCTGAAAAAGGCTAACAATATAAAATAAATTTCTTTTAATACCTCCACACTTTCTAAGAGATATTTCCATATTGATTCATAAATTGCAAAGATATCTGTAACAGTTCCAGTGTAATCTGACTTCTCTTTTTAGGATACTTCTTTATTTCACATTTCTCCACACTTGGCTACTTACTAGGGGAATACAGAGTTTTTAAAATTCATGTTGGCCACATTTATATCTAATTAAACTCCATATGCCAGAGATACTCCTAACAAATTCCTAACAAATTATATGGATATGTATCCTCATATGGAATAGAATTTCTCATAACTACACCCCCATGAGTACTATTTTTGAAGAAATCACTCTGTATAAGTAAAAGAGTGGTTAGGATAGAAACTGCTTTAAAGAGCACACTTAGTTGCCATAGTAACTATAACCTCATCAGGCTCAATCCAGAGTTTATACGGAAGCAATATAATTGACACACATTTTTTTCCAGCTTGATTTTCTTTAAAAATAAAGAAAACCACTACAAAATAAATTAATAAGAAAATACACTTCCTCTTTTTTTTTTTTTTTTTTTGGCTTTTTGTCTTTTTATGGCCACACCTGCAGCACATGGAGGTTCCCGGGCTAGGGGTTGAATGGAGCTGTAGCTGTCGGCCTAGGCCACAGTCACAGCCATGCAGGATCCAAGCCCCATCTGCAGTTTACTGACACCACAGTTTACAGCAACGCCACATCCCCAACGGAGCAAGGCCAGGGATCGAACCCGCATCTTCATGGATCCTAGTCAGGCTCATTAGCCACTGAGCCACGACAGAAACTCCTACATTTCCTCTTTGTATTAGCCTTTTCTGACTTTAGGCCCCCAAATTCGAAGTTATCTAACATATCACGCCAGTAAAACAAGTAAGAGCTAATGATAATAACAAGCCCACCTCCCACTAATAGTAGAGACCCTTAGTGCTTACATTTTTAAAATGTCAATTTAAGATAAGAACTTAATTTCAATGATGACATGGACAAATTATTAGCCATGATATAGGTAACTTATTAATTTGTCTTGTGCACAATCTCCTATGTCCCAAAATGAGACTTAATCCAATACTAAGAGCAGATAAATTCACTTTAAAAACACTATTTTCATTTTAATGTTTCAAATCGCCTGATGCTTACTAAATCCTAGCTTGATTTAGAAGTAAATATTTGACAATTTTCAACAAACCAATAATACATAATAATGAATTCAAATACAATGCACTAAGATATCCAGGACTAGGGACGTCACTTGTGAAGGATGTGCAACAATCAGAATTAAGAGAAAAGCGGATATAAATGTTTTTGCAATTCTGAGAAAAATTTTTGCGTTATAGTACATTATATACAATATATAATAATTCTAAATAGAATTTTTTAGTACCTTTGAATAAAGCAAAAAATAAATAGGATTTAGAAACTGATTCAGTTTTTTCCATATAATATTTTAATAGCTTTTAAATACAGTTTTTCTTATCTGAATTATAATTAAAACAACCTCATATATCTTTTGATCAGAACTGTGAAAAATGCAACCATTCAGTTTCATACTCAGAAGGCTTGGTAATAGCATGCAAGTTCATGCAGTTAATCTGTGATAAATACTTTGGCATATGTTAGAAATTCTAGAAGAATAATTTATATCAGGCACAACATCTGTTTAAGAAAGACTTGCTAATCAAATTTCATTTACTCTTTCTGTGCTCATTTTTCAGCATAGCAATGGGATGAACACCAGGATACTGCACGCGAGTGCCATCTGCATTACAAAAATCGCATCTTGGCCAGAATTCAAGCACACAACTTTGATTTTTATTTCCAGAAACTTTCTGGCAGAAAACCAGTAATGACAGGTGGATTAAAATTATGTGGGCGTTTGAAGGGAAAGGTCTTCTTTCAGTACTGTTAGAATGCTAGGTGTGAATGCTTTCTTGTTAACCAAGATTTAGGTTCTACCCCACTATACACCTATAGAGATCACTACATATTTCTGCATAAAACATTTACAAATTTGAAATAATTTCTGTTCGTCATGCAAGTTGCAAACTGAGGACAGTAACTCTTTAAACATTTAAGGTCTGTTACAGATCTTACCAGAGGGTAGGCATTCAATAATTACGTGTGGTTGAAATTCCTATGACTAAATCATAGGGCAGCAGTCTTCCCTGAAGGGGGATATCCATTCATTTTTTGCACTCTGCAGGCACAGATTAGGCAGGTAATGCATTCGTGTTTGCTGATGGACAAAAGAGTTGTGTGTGTCAGCCTGACACTAATTTTCATGGCAGAAAAACATAATTCCATAGCATCAAACATTTTCTTTGTACTGCTATTTCCTCTGGTCTTCAAAAAGAAACATCAAGCAAATTAAACTAACCCTTACGGGAAAATGGCATGAAGAAAAGACAAGCAGACTTTAGATCTCATAGACTCTGCAGATCTCAAAATATTTGCTTGATTTCAGGAGCAACAGAAAAAAATTGCATATCTTGAAAGAAAATATATTCAATAGGCTGACATTTTTATCTTTATTTAAAAATGGAACTGGGATGTACTATAAATAAGAGTTCTTTGGAAGTAGATTATTAAATTGTTTCAAAATTGCCTACGGCCATGTAAAAGAGGGTATCAACTGTATTGCTCTATAGCATCATATAATTGCTACAGGCCCTTATTTTCCCTGAATTCTATTGACATGTAATTGGACTGATTTTTTTTTTCTAAAAGACTTTAATTCATCGGATTCTAGAAATCATGAAGAGTAGTTTTTTTTTCATGAGTTATACTTTGAAGTTTTCTTAAACAGCATTTACAAAATTAATTGGGGAAACTGTCAAAGTTATAAAGAACTAAAGTTTGAGAAACTGTCCCCAAAACAGCCTAAGGAAACAGGACAAGTAAATGTAATTTGGTATCCCGGATGGAATTCTGAAACAGAAATATAACTGTAGGTAAAAATCAAGAAACTCTTAAATAAACTATGGTTGTTAGTTCATAATATGGTATCACATTTGGTTCATTAATTATGACAAACATGCTATATTAATGTAAAATACTTATAAAATGGAAAACTGGATGTGAGGTAAATGAAAACTCTTAGAGCATCTTTTCAAGCTTTCTGAAAAGGTAAAGCTGTTTTAAGAAATAAAATCCATTAAAAGTTAATAAGAGCATGTACATTGGGCATATATTTTTCTTTGTCCATGAACTACGGTATGACTCCACCTGGCATTGCCTGTGTCCCTAAATCCACAGGAAGTTTCCAATATTTAGTATATTTGTTTTTGATTATTTAAGTATAATATACAAAGTGTTTCCATTTTCTCTGAATTTGTCCGGAGATTTATTCACAGTTATAATCCTTAGTCTAAAAAATACAGCACCATGCAATTATTATTTGTCATCAACTCCCTCCATAGATGGTATTTCTATAAATAATAAGATTGGATAAAGAGGGATTACAAACCATCAAGGGAAATGAGTTACTAAACATTCCATAATAATAAAAAGCAACATTCCCAGTTATCAAACACACACACGTGTACATACCCATACACACACACACATAAATCAACACTTAATATTGTTTAAATTAAGATAAAGGCCTCCATCTTAACTCAATTTATGAAATAAAAGATGATTTCTCAGCAAGCTAGAGATTCAATAAAAAAATATGAACTCATATGATAATCTGAGATTCTAAGGTAATATTTGACTAGTACTGGTCAGAAAACAAGTTATAAATTCCTTATGTGAGAATCACCTTCCAGGAGAATTAATTCTATTTTTTTTAATTTTTTTGT
Organism: Catagonus wagneri; assembly: GCA_004024745.2. Taxonomy (NCBI): domain Eukaryota; kingdom Metazoa; phylum Chordata; class Mammalia; order Artiodactyla; family Tayassuidae; genus Catagonus; species Catagonus wagneri. The sequence continues at coordinate 30,736,589 of PVHT021183696.1, read as the reverse complement.
CTTTTTGTCCTTTTAGGGCCACACACGCAGCATATGGAGGTTCCCAGGCTAGAGGTCTAATCGAAGCTATAGCTGCTGACTATGCCAAAGCCACAGCAATGCCAGATCCAAGCCACATCTGAGACCTACACCACAGCTCACAGCAATGCCAGATCCCCAACCTGCTGAGAGAGGCCAGGGATCAAACCTGCATCCTCGGGTTGCTAGTTGGATTCTTTTCCACTGGGCCGTGATGGGAACTCCAGGAGAATTAACTTTAAAAGTAACATCAGCACTTAATGGGATTGTTTTACAATTAAGGAGGGACCAATTAGTGTGATTTTGTGTCAGACTGAGCGGTGATTCATTTATTCTTCAAAAGGTGTACATCAAAGCACCAAAGTGGCAAAGGAGGTCAGGGTGAAAGCGAGGGAAAAATCATTTTCCTCATCCATAAAATTTATTCTAGGTAAGGTAGTTAAGTGTGAATATCAGTGAGTGAGGGATAAATGACCATAAAAAGTTGGTAAGACCAGTATATTAATAACTGGAATGGGATTAAATGATTGTTGTTAAAAAAATACAGAAATATGGTAATTGGAAAGGGATTACTGAAAATCTGTATTTGAATTTGAAGACAGTTTTCCAGATTTCCATTAATATGTGTGGGCAACACAGTAGGAGAAACAGATTTGGAGTATATTGTCTTTAGTTAATGAGGAGTTTAAGTTATTTGTGTAATGGAGTTTCCCTGTTGGTAGCTGAACATGAGAATATACTAATGCAGCTTTGGATGGAGGCACATCTTATTGGTTATTAATTTATTCCTGCCAGGGTTTTTTCAGGCAAGTCTGAGAATTTCCATGGAGACTACAATCTCTGTAAACTAAGGAGAGACTACCTATATTCACATAAACATCTAATAAGTTCATGAAGAGCAGAGATTGACAACATGAAGGGTGGCCTGACTACTGGGAGAACTTGGATTATGAAACATCATTAAAGATCACAGAGTAGTGAATAGCAAGCAAACAGATCAGTACAAGTATATCTCAGATCAAAAGAAGACATAACCAATGAATACTAAGACATGGCTATGGCTTTTACCTCACTGGAGGAAATTGGTGAACTAATTATCAGTTTCAATAGCATAACTGGATAACAGCTATAATTCTTCCAGGTTCTGCTCTAAGTACTGTTGTGTAAAAATGATAACATGAAGATAACATGACATTCAGACTACACGCAGCTGAAATGAAGCCTTGGGCAGGAGACTCTAAAGGTTCCTGACTCAGGGAATTCTCAATAAGAATGTAATGTTTATGATGAATTTTAAAGAGAGAACATATATTTACCTCGCAAAGAGGACTGCAACATGGCATTCCAGATGGAAGTAACATGCGTAAATTGTAAATTTTGTCAGTAAAAGCAGAAGGTGTTCTGTGTAACACTTGTGTAGTGGGTATTTTATGCACCTGTCAAAACCCACAGTACTATACATCATAAAGATTGAACTTTAATACAGGTATACCTTAGAGATATTCTGAGATATATGGGTTTGGATCCAGATCATCCAATAAAGTAAATATCACAATAAAGCCAGTCACTCTATTTTTTTGTTTCCCTATATATGTAAAAGTTATGCTTATACTATACTCTAGTCTGTTGTGTACAATAGTACTGTTTAAAGAAATATTGTCATACTTTATTCAAAAAAACCTTATTGCTAAAAAATGCTAACCATCATCTGAGACGTTGGAGTTTTAATATAAAAGGTCACTGATCACAGATAACCATCATAAATATAATAAGAATTTCAAAAAGTATAATACTATGAGAATTACCAAAATGTGATACAGAGATACCAAGTGAGCAAATACTACTGGGAAAATGGTGCTGAGACACTTGTTCAACCAAAGGTTGTCAGAAATCTTAAAACTGTAAAAAATGCAAAACCTATGAAAATGAAGTGCAATAAAACAAACTATGTCTATGTGTGCAAAAGAAAAAAGAATGTTGGAGTTTCTTGGGATGAAATGTAGATTGTGATAAATGACTCTGTGCTATAAATGCATATTATAACCTCACAGAGGTGGTTGGAACCCCCCCAAAAAAAGAAAAAAAAAGCTGACCTCAGTAACTTTAGATAACAGTATTTTAGCTGGAAAATTTAAGAAAATTATAACTGTATATAAAAACATTGTTCAATAGTTTGTAAATTTGTTTTTCACAAGGATATGGATTGAAAATTCTGAAAGATCCTACATAAATACCAGAGTTGGAAAAAAATAGGCAAGTAAATGTTAGGTAATTAGAACTAGATTTTCACTAACAGAGAAAGGAGTTACAAATAAGCAAAGTGAAGCTAGAATAAACCCTGCAATGTTGGACTAGTATTGGAGATATTGGTTTAAACTCATATTGAATAGACAGGTAGAGAGAGATGGATAAATAGACACATACAAAACAAACAAATCGAACAACATTTATAGATATACAGGTTAGTCTATAAAAACATATTTCCTAGTTCTGTTTGCTGAGTGGGCCTCAAACATCCTAATAGTAATATCTCAATAGATCAACATTCCTAAATACTATTCTCCAACCAAAGTAACTATGCCTCCTTTGGTAAGTTACTGATTATACTGCTGTGGCAGGGAATATGCAAAATGAGCTTAGACCATCTTGTCTTAGAAAACAGGCAGTGTTCAAAAACCAAAAGAAAGGACACATGTCAAGAGTGTGCAGCAGTTAGGCTAAAAGACCTCTGGGTAGGTAAATTTAGAATCTGGACAAAATAAATGACATAGCATTGGGTTAAAACTCAAAATATGAAATAAGTATACAAAAACATAATAAGTGGTTAGAAAAAAAAAAAGGGAAGAGATAAATCCTCCTTACACAACTTCACATAATACATATATACTGTCCCCTTCAGGATGCAGATTTTAATTCTCTTACCCACCTTGAGTATGAAATATTCTTAGTGAACATGGAAAAAAAGGAAACTGTAGAATGGAGAGACCAGGCACACACTATCTCAATAAAGTGATCAAGTTTAAAATCACTAATGGTGAGTCATGCTGACATTATGTTCCCCATTCTATCATTTGATACATCCCATCATGTGAAAGAAAGAGGACATTTTTGCCTCAGTAGTAGTTTTCCCAAATCCAGTCACCCCGGACTAAACATGAGGAAAATATTAGACACAGTCCAACCGAGGGACATGTCAAAATCCCTTACTGGTTCCCTTCAAAACTGTCAGACTCATGAAAGGCAAGGAAAGATCGATAAAATGTCACAATCCAAGCAGACTAGCAAGACCATAGATGACTAAATGGAATGCATTATAAGTAACTGGTTCCTGGGAATAGAAAAAGCATATAGTAAAAAAAAAAATGATGATGTTGAAATAAAACCTAGTCTCCAATAAGAGGTAAGGTGCAATTGTTAATCTTTTTTTTATATAATGATTTTTATTTTTTCCATTATAGCTAGTTTATATTGCTCTGTTGATTTTCTACTGTACAGCAAGGTGACCAAGTTATACATACATGTATACATTATTTTTTCTCATATAATCATGCTCCATCATAAATTAATCTCTTAGTTTGACACATGTACTATAGGATGTCAGTATTACTATTAGGCAAAACTAGATCAAGGGTATATGGAAACTCTCTTCCATTTTGGCAACCTTTATATAAATATGAAAGTATTGAAAAATAAGTCATTTAAACCACAGGAGAGTAATCCTTGTAACTCTTCAAAACTTATTTTCCATGAATTTCATATTCTGTATATTATGAAATGATATGGATATACATAGATGAACATAATTCTTTAAATAGAAGTTAGGTGGAGTTCCCATTGTGGCTCACTTGATAAAGAATCCAAATAGTATCCATGAGGATGTGGATTCAATCCCTGGCCTCACTCAATGGGTTAAAGGATCCAGCATTGCCATGACCTGCAGTTTAGATTCTAGAAGTGACTCTGATCTGGCATTGCTGTTTGTGGTGAAGGCCAGCAGCTATAGCTCTGATCAACACTTAGAGGGGAAACTTCCATATGCCACAGGAGATAGATGGATTAAGAAGATTTCATATATATGTACAAGAGAATACTACTCAGCCATATAAAAGGACAAATAATGTCATTTGCAGCAATATGGATGGAACTAGAGATTTCCATACTAAGTGAAGTAAGTCAGAAAGAGAAAGACAATATCACTTATATGTAGAATCTAAAATATGGAACAGATGACCCTATCTACAAAACAGAAACAGATCAGGAATATGGAGAGCAGATGTGTGGTTGCCAGGGGGAGAGGGGAGGGAGTGGGATGGACTGGGAGTTTGGAGTTGGTTGATGAAAACTGTAACATTTGGAATGGATTGGCAATGGGGCCCTACTGTATGGCACAGGGAACTGTGTGTGATGGAGTCACCCTGCTGCACAACAGAAATTGAAGAAACACTGTAAATCGACTATTTTAATAAAAATTATCTATTAAATAAAATGAGATTTGTCATTAAGATAATATACATGGCACTAAGATAGTATATCAAACTTGGTTATAGGTACTATGTGGTGGCACTGTTGTCATAGGTACTGTAGTCCTTCTCTCTTGTAAGTACATACTTAACTCTGTGTAAAGACCTTCCTAATTTTACATATTCAGGTGCTAGTGTTTGACTTATATTCATTTCAACCTAACCAGGAATTCTAATGGAAACTAAATTTTTTTTGAAACTTACCAACTTTTTTAAGTGGCCCACAGTGCTACAGAAACTCTTGCCTATTTCTTATCAATAGAATTCTTAACATCATTTTTAGAGGTGTGGGAAAATTCTCCTTAATTCTTCAGCTAAAATATCATCATCTCAAAGCATGCCCTTTGTGTGTACTTGCTGACCTCAGATAAATGAAACACTAGTGTTGGAACTTAACTACAGAGCCCAGACTCTTTAGCTGCTTATAAAGGTGGCAAAAAAATCATGTGTAAAGCTCCAGTGAAATAAAAGGTGGTCTAAGAAGAAAAATGAGTGTCTGCAGATGCAAAACACATAAAAGTGCAGATTAAGAGTAACTCCAGGAGACTTCTTCACAGATATAGAGAATACACAGTGACACTGTTGCCCACCTCATTTTCCAACCTTCACATTTCAAGTTCCTGAGGACATGTAAGTGTGGTCAGAAATTAACAGGAAAGTGCAACTTCTATTAAATATTTGGATTTTTACACATCTACCAATTTTAGCAACTCACTTTATTTTACTTTAATACTCACAATCAAACAAATCAACATTCACATGTTCTCTGAAGTCTAGTTAGTGGCAAATGGAATTTATATGATGATTTAAAACTTTATTTTGTTTGGTTTTATCAAGCATGATTGCTCTAGCTTTCTAAAAAATAAATCACCATAGCCATTTATTTTTTCTGTTGATAAAGTGTTTGTAGATGGATGATTTTTGTACTTTCCATCAGGGCTGCATACTTGAAAACAGCTCTCATCAATAAGTATGAGCCACAGTGGCTAGCTGGCTACATATCCATAGCAAAGCTAAAGGTTCTGTAGAATCCTAATGAAGAACGGATTTTTCTAGTTTATTTCTAATTATTATCTATAAGCATATCCTTTCTCTAAGAATGCAATACTTGCAAAAGAAACATGTAAATGAAAACATAAACTTTTATTTTCTTGTATACTTCTTTAAAGTATAAAAATATGTGATTGTAAAACAGATTTTAATAATTTAGAACATTATTTCTTGACAAAATAATCAGGAAAATCAAGCTGGTAGATTAAAATAATTATGTTAATTTAGGCGGGAAAAAAAAAAACTTAGCAATTAATGACACTTCTTAAATAGCCAGGCATGATAATCCTGCAATTTAGGTCAGAATGAACTTTGGCATCAGATGATTTAGTTAATTGCAGCAGAATTTTTTCTATTTCCCAAAATGGTATTCAGCATTTTTTCTTAAATAACTTAATATATTAAAACATCGGTTTTCCATTTTGAAAACTTAAAGAGAATTTTAGGAATGTCTGAACAAACTACTTTATTATGAAAATAATACAATGACCCAAACATTCCTTTCAGAGCTATACACCCTGGAAACTCTTACATGTGTACACTGGGAAACTAATACACTTAATGAAATGAACTATCAATTCATGAATCTTACAAAAACGTTCTACCTGGAAAAAAAAACAACTCAGAATTTGAAGTCTTAGAGTATGAACTTATTTTTATAATATCTAAGTATAAGTAAAACTAAATAACATAGTTAGAAGTTTCTCAAATAGGTATTAAAATTATTAAGGAAAAAATAAAAACAAAACTGATAAACAAATAATTTGTATTAGAATTTTATCTGTGGGATGATCCAAGGATGGTGACACTATGGAACATGGGAGAAACCCAGAAATCACTTTAATGACTCTAATAATAGTACTGTGTTTTGCATATAGGTGTTCCATTATATCTTCTGCTTCATTATTTACAATTTACGTTACACATATTTTCTTGAGTATTTCAAATATTTTTGTCAAAAATATGTTTTTCAAATGCTCTTGTTCATTGGATTTTCTTTCCTAAATACTGGGCTTTTGAACCAAAAGGCAACTGACCTGCAAAAACTTGCTGCTTAAGATCTCAGAGTTTTTAAAAAGACATTTATTAGCTTTTCTACTAAAGGGGGGTGGGTACTCAGAGTGTACTCGTTCCTTCACAGGAAAGGAGCTTCTTGTTGCTAATACCATTACTACTTTTGTTGCTGTTAATACTGCTCTATACCAAGGAGTTCTAACTCATGCCAGTATCCCTTAAGGAAAGAGGAAATGACCATGTAAATGTTAATGGCTTAGATCTGAAAAATATCTAGAATGGTTGCCTTTCTCAATGCCATTTAATATGCCCCAGTCTTTAATTTTTAGAGAACTGCTATTTGTTAATTTTCTATTCACTGTCACGGATCTCTTATTTTCATTTCCCTAATTTCCCTACTAATTTACATCAGAGTCCATTTGGATCATACCTGAGCAAGAAAAATTAATACTTATAAAGGAAAATACAATTTCCAAATAATTTCCCAAATAATTAAAAAAAACTTAAAAAAGGGTACCCCCCCGGTGGGAATGTAAATCTGTACAACCACTATGGAAAACAGTATGGAGGTTCCTCAGAAAACTAAATGTAGAACTACCATGTGATTCAGCATTCCCACTCCTGGACATATATCCAGGGAAAACTTACATTCAAAAAAATACATGCACCCCTATGTTCACTGCAGCACCATTCACACTAGCCATGACATGGAAACAACCTTAATGCCTATTGAAAGATGAACGGATTAAAAGATGTGGTACATATATATATATACACAATAAAACACTACTCAACCATTTTACATTCTCACCAAGAGTGTACATGGGTCATAATTTCTCCAAAGCCTTGACAACACTTACATTTTTATTTTTAATTTTGTGTATTTCTAATACATGAAAGAGTTCTTTGCATAAATTAAAGACAATTATGAAAAAAAGAGTAATATTAAGAAGAGTGTGTCAATTGACAGAAATGCCAGGAAAATGAGGCACTTAATGGAATACCTGCAACTATATATGAACCTAGGAGCTCAGTGATATTCCTCAAGACAGCATTTATGATTTAGTGCAGGAGAAAAGAGGACAGAATGCAGGAAACATGAAGTGCTTTGTGGATAGCAGGGAAACTGAGGCAGCAAACAGAGTATTCTTTTGAGCAGCTTGTTGTTGAAGAGAAAGGAAGAGATAAAGATATAAATAAGTATGAGTATTCAGGTTAAGAAGTTTGTATTTTCAGGTACAAGTGAATATTGCTTTGTATATTTAATGTATTTCTCAAAAATATATGAAAGCTTACACTGAAAGTTTATTTCTTCCTTATGAAACTGAAACCCTCAAAAATGAAAGCAATACCCATTTTTTTAACTTTCTGAAAAGTCAAAATTAACTCTAGCAAAGTAGTATACCCTGCAGAAATATTGTTTAAAATAATTTAAATTTGTATTTCTGACCATGTTTCTGTGGACAGTGTGATGTCACTCAAGTACACAAGCTAAATAGTGATTCAACAAAAGGCTAAGTGATGACCCTCTTGTATGGTGTGGTTATAAGTAGTATAGACTACCCAGCCTAACTTTGGCTAGACTACATACACCTTGCTGCCCCCCTGGTGCATGTTTTTTAATAGTTGTCTGTCCGTGATAAGGACTTGAATACATCACTTCCAATATACTTTATTAGAGTTGTATAAAACTACTACACCTTGCATGACAGAGAAGTGAAAAAGTTTTAAATAAATTAAAAAGTAATTAAAATACTTTACTTTCACTAATTTGGTACTTTGAGGAAAACTTTACCTACAATATGTGAAGTTTCTATATGCTCCCCCCCCAGACTCCATTAACTTAATCAAATCATTGTAACTTGGTGCTTGCCAACCTCATTATCATGTATTATGTAGTTGTCTTTTAAATTCATTAGATAGAGACCTTCCATTTAAAGCACATTAGTTTCTCCACTCTTCTAAAACCTTTAGCCAGAGGTGGAAATTTATAAGTTCTAATGCAGTATCTAAATACAAAGACATCTGACTGGGATTTTTTATTAGACTAATAGCTGAAACAGCTTTACCTATCAAATTAATGAAGCTGATTCCTCAGAGTCCCTCACTTACTCTTGTGTTTAATTTTATATTTTATAATTTTATTCTTTTAATTAAAGCAGAATTTCTCACTATGAGCACTTCTGAATGGATAATCCCTTGCTGGGAAAGGTGGGGGCTGTCTTGTGCTTTAAAGGCTATTTAGCGGCATCTGTACACTCTACCCACTGGGTCCAGTAGCTATGACAATAAAAATGTCCACCCAGGCAGTTTCAAAACCCCCAGCTGGGGGCATGGGGATAATGCTCATTTGAGAATCTCAAAAGCTCCTTCTCCATCAAGTTAAATAAGCTTCAGCCACACAATACCTGTGTCTGTCATGGACAGCAGTCATTAAAAGACCCATTAAAAAAGGTGGAGTTCCCCTTGTGATGCAACAGAAATAAATCCAACTAGTATCCTTCAGGATTCAGGTTCGATTCCTGGCCTTGCTCAGTGAGTCAGGGATATGGCATTGCTATAAGCCATGGTATAAATCGCAGATATGGCTTGGATCCCGTGTTGCTGTGGATGTGGATAAGCTGAGAGCTGTAGCTCCAATCTGACTCCCAGACTCCTAGCCTGGGGAACTTCCATATGCCATATGCCATGGGTGTGGCCCTAAGAAGCAAATAAACAAAACAGTATAACACACTTTTAGTTATAACAGAATATTATGTGTGAATGAGCTTTTAAGATTTATACATTTTTGAGATTGGATTAATATGGCAGAATAGAAGGACTGGAGCTCAACTTCTCTCCCAAAAAACAACAAAACTACAACCAAATGCTGAGCAAACTTCAACCAAATGGACTGTAAACTTCCAAAAAAGATACTCCACTCCAGAAGACAAAGAGGAGACCACATCAAGAGGTAGCAGGGGCAATTACACGATAGAAGCAACCCATTCCTCCCAGGTGGGAAGCCCCACAGACTGGAAAGTAACTGTATCACAGAGACTCAACTACAGGACTGAGAGTTCTGAGCCCCACGTCAAATCGCCAAGCCTGGGGATCTGGAACAGGAAGAAAGAGCCCCCGGAGCATCTGGCATTGAAGGCCAGCAGGGCTTGTGTGTAGGAGCTCCACAGGATTGGGCGAAACAGAGACCCCACTCTTGAAAGGCACACACAGAATTTCATGTGCACTGGGTCCCAGGGCAAAGCAAAGTCTCCATAGGAATCTTGGTGGAACATGACTGCAATTCCTGGAGGATCTCCTGGGAAAACAGGGGTGACTGTGCCTTGTTTTGGGGGAAGGGCATTGGAGGTGAAGCTCTCGGGAAGATTCATCAGCATGTGTTTCTATGGCAGTGGCCATTTCTGGGAAAATCTGGTCTCTCCCATCAGCACTGAGAAGCCCCAGGCCAAACAACAATCCAGGTGGGACCACATCCACACCCATCATTAAACAGACTACCTAAAGACCCCTCAGGCACATGGCCAGCCTCTAATCTCATCCAGAGACAAAGCCCCACCCACCAGAAGGATAGGAATCAACCTCACTTACCAGTGGGCAGGCATCACTCCCTCCCAACCGGATGCCTACAGCAAGCCCCTTCTATACCAACTTTAGCCACAGGGGAGGCAAACACCTGAACTAAGAGAGGCTACAACTCCATTGTTGGCACAAAGGTCACCACACTAAAAGCCTACAACAATGAAAAGACAGAAAACTAATATTCAGATAAAGGAGAAAGAGAAAAGCCCAGAAAAACAGCTCAGTGATGAGATTATCAGCCTCCCAGAAAGGTACTTTAGACTGTTGACGCAAGGCAGTGGAAATAAACTGGAGGCAAAGATTGATAATTTACAGGAAACACTGAGCAAAGAAATATAAGATGTCAAAATTAAACAAGAACAGATGAAAAATACAATAACTGAAATAAAAAATTTCCTTAGAAGCAGCCAACAGTAGAATGCAGGAGGCAGAAGATGAATCAGTGAGGTGGAGGACAGATTAGTAGAAATCACTAATGCGGAATAGAAAAGAGATAAAAGATTGAAAGGAAATGAGCTGAGTCTCAGAGAAATCTGGGATAAGGTTAAATGCACAAGCATCCATATTATAGGGGTGCCAGAGGGAGAAGAGAGAGAGGGGGGGACAGAAAAAATATTCGAGGAGATTATAGCCGAAAACTTTCCTAATATGGGAAAGGAATGACTCACTCAAATCCAGGAAGCACAACGAGTACCATATAAAATAAACCTAAGGAGGAACACCCCCAGACACATATTAATCAAAATGACCAAAATTAAAGACAGAGAAAATATTGAAAGCAGCTAGGGAAAAGAGACAAATGACATACAAGGGAACCCCAATAAGGTTATCAGCAGGTATTTCAGCAGAAACTCTGCAGGCCAGAAGGGAGTGGCATGATATACTTAATGTGATGAAAGGGAAAAACTTCCAACCAAGATTGCTTTACCAAGAAAGGCCCTCATTCAGATTTGAAGGAGAGATCAAACTCTTTACAGATAAGCAAAACCTAAGAGATTTCTGTAACACTAAACAAGCTTTACGACCAATCTTACAGAAACTTCTCTAGGCAGAAAAGAAAAGGCCACAAACAGGCACAAAAACACCACAAATGACAAAGCTCACAGGAAAGGCAAAAATACAGTAAAGATACTAAATCATACATACACAATTATGATACCAAAATCAGAAATCATAAGAAGGGAGCACAAATACAGGTCACTGGAAACACACCTGCAATTGAGAAATCAACAACTTAAAACAATCTCATTTATATATAGACTCCTATATCAAAACTTCAGGGTAACTGAAAATCAAAAACCTACAATTGAAACACAAACAAATAAGAAAAATCAACTCAAATACAACATTAAAGATAGTCATCTTGTGATAGGAGACAACAAGAGAATAAGGGAAGAAAGAATGAGCAACAAAAACCCCAAACAGTTAATAAAATGGCAATAAGGACATATATATCAATAATTACCTTAAATGTTAATGGACTGAAGGCCCCAACCAAAAGACATAGACTAGCCGAATGGATACAAAAACAAGACCCATATATATGCTGTCTTCAAGAGACCCACTTCA
>PVHT021183696.1:30664821-30709096 GCA_004024745.2 Catagonus wagneri | reverse complement strand
TGAAGTGGGTCTCTTGAAGACAGCATATATATGGGTCTTGTTTTTGTATCCATTCGGCTAGTCTATGTCTTTTGGTTGGGGCCTTCAGTCCATTAACATTTAAGGTAATTATTGATATATATGTCCTTATTGCCATTTTATTAACTGTTTGGGGTTTTTGTTGCTCATTCTTTCTTCCCTTATTCTCTTGTTGTCTCCTCTCACAAGATGACTATCTTTAATGTTGTATTTGAGTTGACTTTTCTTATTTGCTTGTGTATCAATTGTAGATTTTTGGTTTGCAGTTACCCTGAAGTATTTATATAGGAATCTATATATAACTGAGATTGTAACAAGTTGTTGGTTTCTTAATTGCACGTGCTTCTCGAGTGACCTGCATTTGTGCTCTCTCCTCGTGATTACTGTTTTTGGTAGCATAATTGTGCATGGATTATTTAGTATCTTTACTGTATATATGCCTTTCCTGGTGAACCTTGTCATTTGTGATGTTTTTGATTCTGGTTGTGGCCTTTTCTTTTCTGCCTAGAGAAGTTCCTTTAGGATTTGTTGTAAAGCTGGTTTAGCGTTGCAGAACTCTCTTAGCTTCTGCTTATCTGTAAAGGGTTTGATCTCTCCTTCAAATCTGAATGAGAGCCTTGCTGGATAAAGTAATCTTGGTTGGAAGTTTTTCCCTTTCATCACATTTAGCATATCATGCCACTCCCTTCTGGCCTGCAGGGTTTCAGCTGAAAAATCTGCTGATAACCTTATTGGGGTTCCCTTGTATGTCATTTGTTTCTTTTCCCTAGCTGCTTTCAGTATTTTCTCTTTGTCTTTAATTTTGGTCATTTTGATTAATATGTGTCTGGGGGTGTTCCTCCTTGTTTTTATTTTATATGGTACTCGTTGTGCTTCCTGGATTTGAGTGAGTCATTCCTTTCCCATATTAGGAAAGTTTTCGGCTATAATCTCCTCGAATAATTTTTCTGTCCCCTTCTCTCTCTCTTCTCCCTCTGGCACCCCTATAATACGGATGCTTGTGCATTTAACCTTATCCCAGATTTCTCTGAGACTCAGCTCATTTCCTTTCAATCTTTTATCTCTTTTCTATTCCACATAAGTGATTTCCACTAATCTGTCCTCCACCTCACTGATTCGTACTTCTGCCTCCTGTACTCTACTGTTGGCTGCTTCTAAGGAATTTTTATTTCCGTTATTGTATTTTGCATGTCTTCTTTTTTAATTTTTACATATTGTATTTCTTTGCTCAGTGTTTCCTGTAAATGGTCAATCTTTGCCTCCAGTCTATTTCCAATGTCTTGTATCATCTTCAGCATCAACAGTCTAAAGTCCCTTTCTGGGAGGCTGATAATCTCCTCATCACTGAGCTGTTTTTCTGGGCTTTTCTCTTTCTCCCTTATCTGAGTTAGAGTTTTCTGTCTTTTCATTTTTTTAGGTTTTTGGTGTGGTGACCTTTGTGTCAACAATAGAGATGTAGACTCTCTTAGTTCAGGTGTTTGCCTCCCCTGTGGCTAAAGTTGGTATGGAGGGGGCTTGCTGTAGGCTTCTTGATGGGAGGGAGTGTTACCTGCCCACTGGTAGGTGGGGTTGATTCCTCTCCCTCTGATGGATGGGGCTTTGTCTCTGGATGAGATTAGAGGCTGGCCGTGTGCCTGAGGGGTCTTTAGGCAGCCTGTTTACTGATGGGTGGGGCTGAGATCCCACCTGGATTGTTGTTTGGCCTGGGGTTTCTCAGTGCTGATGGGGGGGACCAGATTTTCCCAGAAATGGCCACCTCCAGAGAAATGCAGGCTGCTGAATGTCCCCGAGAACTTCACCTCCAATGCCGTTCCCCCACAACAAGGCACAGTCACCCCTGTTTTCCCAGGAGATCCTCGAGGAATTGCAGTCAGGTTCCACCAAGATTCCTATGGAGACTGCTTTGCCCTGGGACCCAGTGCACATGAAAGTCTCTGTTTCGCCCAGTCCTGTGGAGCTCCTGCACACAAGCCCCACTGGCCTTCAATGCCAGATGCTCTGGGGGCTCTTTCTCCCTCTGCCAGATCCCCAGGCGTGGGGATTTTACGTGAGGCTCAGAACTCTCAGTCTTGTAGCTGAGTCTCTGTGATGCAGTTACTTTCCAGTCTGTGGGGCTTCCCACCCGGGAGGTATGGGGTTGCTTCTATTGCGTAATTGCCCCTCCTACCTCTTGATGTGGTCTCCGCTGTTTCTTCTGGAGCAGAGTATCTTTTTTGGAAGTTTACAGTCCATTTGGTTGAAGGTTGCTTGGCATTTGGTTGTAGTTTTTCTGTTATTTGGGAGAGAAGTTGAGCTCCAGTCCTTCAATTCCGCCATCTTAATCCAATCTCCCTAGTTCTTCGTGTCATAGAAGAATTTGTTCCCTAGTTCTTCATGTAGTTTAGTAATTTTAAATTTCCGAATCAGGTGTTGCTTACTTCAAGAAGTCTTAACTCTCTCTTTCTTAATCCTGTCCAAGGAAATCACTTCATCTGTTGGACAACTTCTCCTTTGTAATTATTTGCTTCCATGTTTACCTCACCTACAAAATAATTTGCTACATGGAGTAGAAAATAGAAAAGTCATTCGTTATTGGTCGTTATTCTCTGCTGCCTAACACAGCATTTTGCAAGTACTGGATGTCAAAAATTATTTATTTTATAGATTAAAAGAAATTAATGATTTCATGAATAAAAGTCATTTAATACTATGTACATGCTAGCTGCATTTAAGTGTAATAAAGCATTTAATTTTAAGATTTCATAAAATTGCATAATACATATGTAATAATCTATTCAAAAAGAAATGAACTATTGGTATTTAAAGATGTAGAAAGAACTTGAACCAGGAGACATAAAACTTGTACTTGCATTCTTGTTTTAACACTTCAGAACTCTTGAGTTCTTATTTCCTTCAGCTTTAAGGTGAACATATGTTATGCCTGCATGTTATCTGTAAATACCCTTTAAATACACATTGACCTCAAACATCAAAAATACTTGATTAAAATTTCAACAAACTGTTTTAAGGTATCTGATCACAAAGGAACATGATATTTCTAGAGTGAAAATGTTATTTTAATAGCATTCCATATGACAGAAAATACATAGTGTTATGATTCAGAGAAAAAGTTTGTTTACTAATTCATTTTCATAATATTAGAAGATAATAATGTTATTACCAAAATTGGCATATTAAGATTAACTTTTTTTGTGTGTGTGCTTTTTAGGGCCACACCTGTGGCATATGGAGGTTCCCAGGCCAGGGGTCAATTTGGAGCTACAGCCTCAGGCCTATGCCACAGCCACAGCAATGCCATATCTGAGCAGCGTCTGCCACTCACACCACAGCTGACAGCAATGCTGGATCGTTAACCCACTGAGCAAGGCCAGGGATCAAACCAGCAACCTCATGGTTCCTAGTCAGATTCGTTAACCGCCGCACCACAACAGGAACTCCAAGATGGACTGTCTTAAAAAGACCATGGAGAAAGGACAGACATTTTTCCCTTATTTGTTGTAAACATTAATTCAAATTATGGGTATAATGTGTATACCCAACAGCTACATAAGCAAGGTTCAAAGATCCCATAAAACCTTACTGATGAATCATAACAGGTTCAAACAAGGTGTTAACAGCTTAGTGAACTAAAACCTTCTTTATACTGACTTATAAGGGTGTATGTACCATTAAAGGACAAAACATGGTAGTATTTTAAAAATCCTTTATCAATCAGCTAAAAATAGTAAACACAAATATTTTCTAACAGTATGCACATATGTGAAGAGTTTGTATTTCCATACATCACGAAGCATATGGTTTATTTTTATAGAAAAAGGATAAAATTGAGAAAAAACAGTAAGAATGTGAGTTTTAAGTCTACTTCCATAGCTTTAATTTAGTATATTTAAGAATACATTTTCTTTAGACCAAATCTTTATCTTTGTAGTTTACCAAAGCACAGCTAAAGGAAAAAAAATCTTCCATATAAAGAAAACAATTTTATTAAAGTAAATTCTAACTCTGTAACTAGGTTCAAAGATGAATTTCTTCAATCAAGGTACAGTTTTAATTTTCGTAAAATAATTTCAAAGTATCCTTAACTCTCTTAAGTAGACTTCCTGATTCAAGCCTTATAAAGACAAATCATACTTCCCAAAAACTATAATTAAGCAACACTTACTTTGTTGCTAATAGATGTATCTTTTTAAATCACATTTCAATTTTTTGTAATTATTAAAGGATAGTCGATTTATAATGCTGTGTCGATTTCTGCTACACAGCATATTCACTCATTCATACATATTTTTTTATATATTATTTTCCATCATGGTCTATGCCAGAAGATTGGATATAGTTCCCAGTGCTACATAGTAGACCTTGTTGTCTACCCATTTTAAATATAATAGTTTTCATCTATCAACCCCAAACTCCCAGTCCTCCGAACCCCTTGGCAACCACAAGTCTGTTCCTTATGACTGTGACTGAGCCTGCTTTAATTTTGGAGATAGGTTTATTATTTATTTTATTTTATTGCTATTAGAGTATAGTCATTTTGCAATGCTGTGTCAATATCTCCTGCACAGCATACTGACCCAGTCATATATATATATAATTTTTCTTATATTATCTTCCACCATGGTCTATCCCAGGAGACTGGATATAGCTCATTGCTTATTATTCATTCTCAATGTAATAGTTTGCTTCTATTAACCCCATACTCCTGTCCACCCAACTTTCCCACCTGCCATCAACAAGTCTGTTCTCTATGTCCCTGAGTTTGTTTCTTTTTTGCACATAGATTCATTTGTGCCATATTTTAGATTCCAAAAATAAGTGATATCTTACAATATTTATCTTTCTCTTTCTGATTTCCTTCACTTAGTATGAGAAACTCTAGCTGCATCCATGTTGCTGCAAATGCCATTATTCTATTCTCTTTTATGCCTGATTAGTATTCCACTGTATATACGTACCACTTCATCTTAATCCATTCATCTGTTAATGGAAATTTATGTTGCTTCTATGTCTTGGCTATTGTGAATAGTGCAGCAACGAACACAGGAGTGCATGTATATTTTTGAATCATAATTTTGACCAGGTATATACCCACGAGTGGGACTGCTGAATCATAAGGTAGTTCTACATTTAGTTTTCTGAGGAAGCTCCACACTGTTTCCATAGCAGCCATACCAATCTACATTCCCACCAACAGTGTGAGAGTCTTTCTTTTCTCCACAACCTCTCCAGCATTTATTTGTAGATTATTAATGATGGTCATTCTAACTGGTGTGAGGTGTTACCCTATTTAGTTTTGATTTGCATTTCTCTAATAATTAGTCATGTTGAACATCTTTTCATGTGCCTACTGGCCATCCCTGCATCTTTTGTGAAGAAATGTCTGTTTATGTCTTTTACCCATTTTTTAGTGGGGTTGCTTGTTTTTTTTTTTTTTTTTTTTTTTTTTTTTTTTTTTTTTTTTTTTTTTTTTTTTTTTTTTTTTTTTTTTTTTTTTTTTTTTTTTGCTGTTGAGTTCTATGAGTTGTTTGTATATTTTGTACATTAAGCCCTTGTTGATTGCATCATTTGCAACTATTTTCTCCCATTCCATAGGTTGTCTTTTTCTTAATGGTTTCTTTTGCTCTGCAAAAGTTTGATTTGGTCCTATTTATTTTTATTTCTATTGCCTTGGGAGACTTACCTAAGATAATATTTGTACTGTTTATGTCAGAAAATGTTTTGCCTATATTCTCTTCTTTTATGGTATCATGTCTTAACGTTTAAGTCTTTAAGCCATTTTGAGTTTATTTTTGCACATAGTGTGAGTGTGTTCTAGTTTCATTGATTTACATGTAGCTGTCCAGTTTTCCCAGTACCACTTGCTTAAGAGGCTGGTTTTTTTTTTTTTTTTCCCACTCTATATTCTTCCCTGCTTTGTTGGAGATTAATTGACCACAGGTGTCTGGATTGATTTCCGGACTCTCTATTCTGTTCCATTGATAGATAAGTATGTTTTTGTATAACAGTACCACACTGTCTTTACAACTGTAGCTTTGCAATATTTTCTGAAATCTGGGAGAGTTATGCCTCCTACTTGACTCCTCCCTGCCTAGGATTTCTTTGGCAATTTTGGGTCTTTTATGGTTCCATACAAATTTCTGGATTATCCAGTTCTGTGAAAATATAATGAGTAATTAGAGAGTAATCATGTTAAATCTGTAGATTGCCTTGATAGTATGGCCATTTTTTTTGATAGGCAAGAAATAGATTCATTAAGATAGGACGCTTGTGAGAGATGCAAGCAGGCAGGCACAGAAGCTCTGCCTAGTACAGCCATTTTAACAATAATAATTCTTCCAATCCTGGAGCACAGGATATCTTTCCATTTCTTTGAATCCTCTTTAATTTCCTTGATTAATGTTTTATGGTTCCCAGCATATAAGTTGTTCACCTCCTTGGTCAAGTTTTTCCTAGGTAAAAAGTATGTTTTAATATTCTTTTTCTAGTATTTCATTGTTAGTACACATAAATGCAACTGATCTCTGAATGTTAATCTTGCATCCTGCTACTCTGCTTAATCCATTTATCATATCTAGTATTTTTTGGGGGTTGGTGTCCTTTGGGTTTTCTACATAAAGTATTTTGGCATCTGCATATAGTGACAATTTTACCTCTTCTCTTACAATTTGGATACTTTTCATTTATTTTTTTTGATTGCTATGGCTAGGATTTCCAATACTATGCTGAATAACAGCGGTGAGAGTAGGCATCCTTGTCTTGTTCCATATTTTAGCTGGAAGTCTTTCAGCTTTTCTCTTTTGAGTATTATATTTGCCATAGGTTTGTTATAAATGCCTTTTATTATAGAGCTATGTTTCCTCTATATTCACTTTGTTGTGTTTTTATAAGAATCGATGTTGAATTTGTCCAATGCTTTTCCTGCATCTATTGAGATGATCATGTAGTTTTTGACTTTTGTTAATGTGGTGTATTTGTGAATTTGGGATGAATCCCTCTTGGTTGTTGTGTATGATCTTTTTTATGTGTTGTTGGATTCAGTTGGCTAAAATTTTCTTGAGAATTTTTTATCTAAATATTCATCAAATATGTTGGTCTTAATTTTCTTTTCAGCAGTACATTTGTCTGGTTTTGGTTATTAGGTTGACGGGGGCTTCAGAGAATATCTTTGGGATATTCCTTCTTTAATTTTTTGAAAGAGTTCTTTGTATGTTTGGTAGAATTCTTCTCTAAAGTCATCTGGTTCCACACTTTTGTTTTTAGAGAGTTTTATAAATTATTATTATTATATATCCAATTTCATTTCTAGCTGTCAGTTTATCTACTTTTTCTTGATTCGGTTTTGGTGGGCTGTATGTTTCTAGAAAGTTGTCCATTTCTTCTAGGTTGTCAAATTTGTTGGTATATAATTGTTCGTAATACTCTCTTATAGATTTTCCTATTTCTGAAGTATCAGTTGAGATTTTTCCTTTTTCATTCTTTTTGGGGGGCAGGGAGGTTCTCTCTCTGTTATTCTTGGTGAGCCTGATCAGAAGTTTGTTAATTTTGTTTACCCTTTCAAAGAACCAGCTTTTGTTTTTATTGAATTTTTCTATTGTTTTTTGAATTTTTTACTGATTTCCTGTCTGATCTTAATGATTTACTTCCTTCTGCTGACTTCAGGTTCTGTTTGTTCTTTGTCTCCTAATTCTTTAGGAGGTAGGTTAGGTTATTTGAGATATTTCCTGTGTTCTGAGAAAAACCTGTATCACTATGAACTTCCCTCTAAGAATAGCTTTTGTGGCATCCCACAGATTTTGTGTTTTCACTGTCATTTGTATTTTTTTATTTCCTCATTGTTTTTATGTTTGTTTTGCTTTTTTTTTTTTTTTTTAGTAGCATGTTATTTAGTCTCCATGAAGTCAGTTTTCTTCTCATTTCTTTTCCTAAGGCTGATTTCTAGTTTCATGCCATTGTGGCGAGAGAAGATGCTTGAAATAATTTCTATACACTTAAATTTGTTGAGGTTATTTTTTAAAATTTTTCTTTCCCCAGAATGCAGTCAATCCTAGGAAATGTCCCATGGTACACTCAAAAAAAAAATGTACATTCTACTTTTTCTTTTCTTTTGTATGCAATGTCTTGAAAATAGTAATTAACTATTTTCAAGACATTGAAATTACACTCTTATATTGTGTAATTTGGATCTCTGTTGCCTTACTGATTTACTTATAAGAAGATCTGTCTTTTGATGTGAGTGAGGTGTTAATGTCCCCTACTATTATTGTATTCCCATAACTTTCTCCATTTATTTCTGTTAGTATTTGTTTTATGTATTTAGGTGTTGCTATATTAGGTGCACATATATTGACCAGTGTAAAATCCTCTTCTTGAATTGATCCTTTTAACTTGACCCTTCTTTATGGCCTTTGTTTTAGAGTCTATTTTGTCTGATACGAGTATCATGACTACCCCTTTCTTTTCATTTTCATTTGCATGAAATATCTTTGTCCATCCCCTCATTTTCAATTTATGTGTGTCCTTTGCCCTAAGGTGAGTTTCTTGTAGGCAGCATATTGTAGACTTTTGGTTTTCTTTTTTTTTTTTTTGCTTGCTTGTTGGTTTTTTTGTTTTTCTTATCTAGCCTGCCTTCAATTCCTATTGATTGGCACACCCAGTTCACTGACATTTAAGGTAATTTTTGACAGATATGTATTCATTGCCATTTAAAAATTGTTTTCCAATTGAGTCTATATTTCCCCTTTGTATCTTTCTCCTTTTTTGTGGTTTAATTGTTCCCTTTTATTTTATGCTCCTGTCCTCTTCTTTTTGGTTTTTGTGAATACATTATTTGTTTTCGATTTGTGGTTGCCTTGTTTTCCAAGTAAGTTTACCACTGCCAATAAATGCTTGCTATAAACTGATAGCCATATAGGCCAAAACACACTCTTAAAAAAAAAAAAAAGGTCTAGATTTTCTTATGATCCTCCTCCACATTTTATGATTTTTATGTACTTATTTATGTTTTATAGTTTATCCTTTTGTGGGTCCTTCTGTTTATCATTACTTTCACAAATAGATTTTTTTTCTTTTTGACCTGTATACCATATTATTTAAGTGATTACTTTCCAGTTGTGTTTTCTTCCATCCTATAATATCTTACTTCTTTCCAATTTAGAGGTGACCTTTCAATATTTCTTTTAGGATAGGTTTAGTATTGCTTTATTCTTTTAGTTTTTATTTGATAAATTCTTTATTGCTCCTTCTATTTTTAATATACTCTTGCTGGGTGGAATATTCTAGGTTAAATATTTTTCCCTTTTAGAATTTTGAACAGATCTTGACTGTACTTCTGGCGTGTAATATTTCTATACAGAAATCAGCCTATAGGCTTATGAGAGTTCCCTTGTAATTATCTCTTTGCTTTTTGCTTGCTGCCTTTATAATCCTCTCCTTTAACTTTTGCAATTTTAATTATAGTATGTATTGGTGTAGGTCGGGTTGTGTTCATCTTGTTGGAGACCCTCTTTGGATCCTTTATCTAGGTATCTGTTTCTTTCTTTAGATTTTGGAAATTTTCAGCCATAATTTCTTCAAATACATTTTCAATCCCTTCTTCTCATTCTTCTCCTTCTGGGACCACTGTTATGTGTATATTGGCATGCTTTAGATTATAGATTATCCCATAGACTTCCTATATTTTTCCTTTTTTTTTTTTTAATTTTGCATTCCGTCCTGATTGGGTGATTTCAATTATTCTATCCTCCAAGTCACTTATTTGTTCCTCTGAATTATTCATTCCACTGTTCAATTCTTTTAGCTCAGCTTTCACCTTGGTTAATGAATTTTCTAATTTTTCTTGGCTCCTCCTAATAGTTTCTAGTTCCTTTTAAAAACTAATCTATATTACTGTCAATAGCTGTTCTTAATTCCTTCAGTATTTTCATTACCTCCTTTTTGTACTTGGTGTCAATTAGACTGCAGAGGTCTGTTTCACTGTTTGCTCCTTCAGGGGAATTATGCTCTTTTAACTGGGAATAATTCCTGTGCTTATTTATTTGCTTATATTTTTTTTTCTTACTCTGTTAGTTTAGAGAAAACAATTATCTACTGTAGTCCTGGATGGCTATTTATATGCAGAGGTGTCCCTGGATAGCTTGTGTGGGTTTACAATATTTTGTTGTTGTTGTTGTGAGGGCTGCTTTTGGTCTGGATGCTTGCCGCCTCTTTCCTCAGTGTGTGAAGGCTGTTATCCCCTTTCAATGGGCATGCAGATGCAGGACCTATGCATGCCCCTATGGAGCTCCAGGCAATGGGTGGCATCTAAAGGGGTTATAGGTTGTGTCTGGTTGCAGGGCCCCTGGCCATGGCATTTATGGGGTGTTTGTATTCTCAGGGAGGTGAGGGAAATAGGCAATGCTTGGTTGCAGGGCCCTCAGCAGCAGCAAAACCTGGGGTGACTGAGGTGGGGTGTCAGGCAGTGCTTGGTCATGGTCCTGCCCATCTTTGGAGTCCTTGATGGCTGCAGAGGTTTGCATCTGCCCTTGTACCCTAAGCAAGAGATGCCTTGCTGTCTGAGAGCCCAACACTTAAACAGAGAATGAAGTTCCTGTGGTGTTCCCGCCCCCCCTCCCAGTCTTCTCACACTCTGCAACAATGGTGTTTCACTTCTCTGGTGGGCCCAGGCTTCCTCCTGCACTCCCTGGTCTTCACACCACTCCCTACCCACCTCAGGCTGTTTCCACACAGCCAACCCCAGTCCTCTTCAAGAAACTGACCTCCAAAGCCCAACTCTTAGTGCTCAGCTCCCAAATGGGTGTCTCAGGCTGTGGTACACCTGTTGGTGGTACTGATGGTCTGTGTAGCTCTCTATGCTTTGCCCTCCTCAGACCTGCTGTTGCACTTTTCTCTGAGGCTTTGAGGCTCTTCCTCCTTCTCTGCTGATGCCCCTGTCAATTAGGTTGCCTTCTAGTGTGCAGATTCCTTTCCTATTTCTTTCACAGATCCCTCTCAGGAGTGCTGGTCTTGTCCTGGTTCATTTTTTCTTCTCTCTCTGACTTGCTCTTTCTCTCTCTCTTCACCTTTTGTTCTACCCAGCAATGTGGATATTTTCTTCCACTCTTTGGACGTCTGAGGCCTCCTGCCAGTGTTCAGTAGATGTTCTGTGCACATCATTCTACATGTAAATTTTTTTTTTAATGTGTTTGTGGAAGAAGATGAGCTCCATGTCCTAGTTTTCCACCATCTTGATCCCAGATATTTAAATAGATGCAGTTTTTTTTTTTTTTAGAAAATAAGATGAAAGCAATTAGTCATATTATGAGATCATTGGTTTTGAATATTGTTCCAAAACACACATTAGATTTTGGTATATTCGGTTCCAAATTTCTTATTTTTCTCCCTTGTGCAAATACTAAACAATTATATTCTGGACAATACATCAAGAAATACTCACTTGTATTTTGAGGAATTATAAGAGGAAATATACAAGTAATTTTTTTTTAAATTTTATATGCTTTATTTGGGCACATTTGAAGAAAGCTGTTCTTTTACAATTTTATTCCTTTGCCTAATGGTCTGTGTGGCATAATAAGCAAAGGATTTTAAAATAATAACAATAACAAAATAAAGGTAAAAATGTTTCAACTAAAAACATTAAAATGTGTTAAACATAAAATGTGTTTATTTTTCAAACTCTTCTTACCAGCTTTCAATAATTAATTGTATTAGATTGGTAATGGTGCATAACAAGCTACCCTAAACTTAACGACTTACAAAAGACAGTCATGTTTTAGCACAGAGTTCTATAGATTAGAAGTCTGGCATGTTACAGTTCTGTTACAACTCGATTTTCTTCTTAGGGTATAACAAATTTAAAATCAGATTTGCTAGGCTGAGTTCTTGCCCTGAGGCTCCAGAGGAAAATTTGGTTTCTGGCCATTCTTATCATCGGTATTAACATCTAGAAAGTGAGGAGGATAAACTAATCCCTCTAGGTCAAAATGTTTTAGATGATGGCCTCTCCATAAAATAGATATTTCTTCCTTACCTTTGTGGCAGTTAAAATTCTATTTCCTCGAGGGGAGTTCCCTTCATGGCTCAGTGGTTAACGAATCCGACTAAGAACCATGAGGTTGTGGGTTCGATCCCTGGCCTTGCTCAGTGGGTTAAGGATCTGGCATTGCTGTGAGCTGTGGTGAGGGTTGCAGACGCGGCTCGGATCCCGCGTTGCTGTGGCTGTGGCGAAGGCTGGCAGCTACAGCTCCTGTTAGACCCCTAGCCTGGGAACCTCCATATGCCACGGGTACTGCTCTACATAAAGGCAAAAAGACAAAAAAAAAAATTCAATTTCCTCAATGTTGTAGGGCTCTGAGGCTCACAACTTCTTGCTACCTGTCAATACTTGCCACTTTTTGGTGCTTGAGGCTTTCCTTATTCCTTGACATCTTTAAGCAGTAACATTGCTTGGACTCCTTGTACTTCAAATATCTGACTTCCCATTTGGTTAGCATAAATAAACTCTGTGTTATCAGGGGGTTTATGTGATTAGATCAAGCCTACTCAGATAATACTCATATCATAATATGAATTGTATCACTTAAGGTAACCTAAATCATGATAATAAAACCCATCATATTCACTATTCTAGAGATTATGCATCATGTTTACACTGAGGAGGGGCAAGAAATCTTGGTTATTTTAAAATTCTGCCCACTGACAGTTCTCCCCTTACATCCTCACAGGTGTAGAATATGTTCACACACTCCCACAATGTTTCCAAGGTTCTCATACACTACATCAGTTCAAAGTCCAAAATATACACTTACATCTCATTGAAAAAGGTTCACAATTTCATTTTCTAAACCATCTTAGTCAGTAGAAGATGAGGCAACTATTATTAAATGCAACTCCTAGGTACAACTGAATCTATGAAACTAAAGATACAAATAATGTGAACAGACCATTTCCAATATTCAGTGTAATGACAAGAACAGAATAGTATTTTTTGATATTCTGGTTCAAAAAGGAGGAGAAAAAAAAGAATGTAGTTAAAAAGGGTCATAAGCTCAAATCAGTTTTGAAATCCAGACAGGAACTTAAGCTGGATTTCCATGACTGAGTCAAATCCTAGGATTAATCTTCTATAGCTTTTGGATCGGCCTTCAGCTCTTGGCTCTGCCATTTGGATTTTTTTGTTGTGCAACCTGAGTTTTAAACATTTTTCACAAATGGTGGCAACTTTGTTTGGTAACTGAATTGTTTTATCAAGTTGGTCACCAGAGGTAGAACTTGGGGTGTTTAATAGATTTATTTTCTATTTTCTTAATTTCTTGCAGTCCGAGTTGCCAGTGTTGTACTTATATAATATTCTCAAAAGCCTTATGGACCTTTGTGGATTTCACTGGCTTTCATTAGTAAAAAAAAAAAAAAGTCATGTCTACAGATCTAAGATAATCCCTTTGTTTCTACTGATAAGCACTAGTGATATTTCCTTTAAATCTCCTAGATGCCCTATGGTTTAATCAAGAATCTCTTGATAATTTTTTTCTTCCATTTGTTTTCCCCTTTCCCCTTAGAAGCAGATCCTTAGCATTTTTTCTCTATGCAGTGTTTCCAGAAGCAATTTCTGACTGTCAACATCTTTGCACTTTGGGTAGGCTGATTATTTCCCAATTCAAGAAGACCTCATTTATTTTGTTTCAAAGTTCCTTCCTGAATTTACCTCTTTCCTCTTAAATTTCACTAAAAAAAAGACATGAAACCAGAATATATTGCTTAGAAATATTCTTAGCTATATATCCAGCCTGATCCCTTAACGATTTCTGCTTTATCCATAACTATAGGACATGATTTTGCTATGTTTCCTGCCCCCACAACACAGGAATCATCTTTAAGTTTCCAATAACATTTTTCCACTTCCCTTGGAGCCTTCTTTAGCAGTGTTTATGAAGTTTATATTTGTACTAACATTCAGTTTATGGTGATTGAGACTTTTTCTCAGCTTATTTAGAATTTATTTGTAATGCTCTTTACTTTTTATTTACCCTCAGCTATAGCATCTTTAAAATCAGTATTTTTACTAACAATCTGTTCATAAAAATATAGGCTTTCTTCTATCATGCTCTTTCAAATTCTTCTGGGATTCTCCAACTGCCCAACCCCAAAATCACTCACAAAGTCACTCACAAAGTCACTCACATATTTTATGGTTTCATGAAAGCAGCATACTATTTTAGGTACCAACGTCTATAATAATTTCATATCATTTCATATTGCCACAGACTTACTGGCTTAAAAAGCACTCAGTTACTAACTCACAACTTTATAAATCAGAAGTCTAGCACAGCATGGCAAAATTTCTTGCTAAGACTACAACAAAGCTGAAATCAGGTTGTTAGATTCAATTTTGTTCTGGAAGTACTTGTAAATAATCTTCCAAAATTAATTATTTTTTTGGTAGAATTCAGTTCCTTGCAGTTGTAGGACTGAAATCTCCATTTCCTTGATAGCTGTCAGCTGGAGGGAACAGTGGTGCTCTCAATTGGTTGATGCTCTCTTCATTCCTTGATAAATGGTTGCTCCCATCTTTAAAGGAGATACATTGCATGGGATCTCTTTTGGTGCTTCTAATCTATGATTTGTCTTTCTTTAGTCAGCCTAAGACACAAGCCTTTTAAAAGGCTTGTGTTATTAGGTCAAGCCCACCCAGGTAATCTCTTTATCTTAAATTTAACTTTCATATGAATAACCTAATTACAGGACTAGAATACATAATATTCATAGTACTGGGAATTATGGAGGCTATTACTATCAGAAAATTGGACAGCCATCTCAAAATTCTGCTTACTGCAATAAATTGTTATTTTTTTAGGACATATATGAGCTATTGGATATCACAATGGCTTATACTGCCATTTTGTGATAGCATTTACCCTATAGATATTGGCAGTGGCTGAAGACCTAAGATTTTAGTTATTGTTGATTATTGTCTTGTTGAATTTGTGCGTGTATATAGAGAGTTTACCAGCATGAAACCATTATCTGTATGTATAACATAACTATTCATCTATATATCTATGTACTATGTATACACACACACACATACATATAGTAGATAAACAAATAGCCTAGATTGAAATATATGCACTAATGGAAAACCTGAAGAAAAATACGAAAGACTACTCAATATCCTTTGCCTAGATTCACCAAATACAACATTTTGCCACACTTCCTTTCTCTCTCTTACTTTGTCATATGTGTTTATATGTACATTATTACTACAATTCGATAAAAAGGGGCTCTTTCCTTACGTCTTTTCATTTATTGACTTGTACCCTTTTTGATTGCAAAAACCCTGGCTCTTACAATATCAATACAGTTAATCATTTGTTAAATTCCACAATACACACATGAACACAAAAACAGTTTCAGAATATCTATAATATCAGTACAACAAAGGGACTAAGTAGAATTCAAAATTAGTATACAGTTCTCTTTATTCGATTAAAGTTATATAAGCAGTGCTGAGTTTAAATCAGATACTTTATATGCTTATTTATAATAGAGTTAAGTCTTTTATGTCTATGTTCTCTTTGAGCAATTTTTCTATTTATCCTTGAATTAACCTTAATTTTTGAATGCATGAAATATTAATGTGGATATAGAAATGAAAATTATACACACATATATATATAAACACACACACACACTGAGAAAATTTTCATGCACTCTCATTCTATCCACTCCATTCCCACTCATGCACTCCTCTACACATTTCATAAATTCCTTGTTATTTTTTTCTTTTTCTTACAATGACTCAAAAGCACAGAAATATTCATGATTTTTTTTCCACTGAATATATCCCCAAAAACACCCCATATCTGTTAACAGTTTATTCGACCATGATTATTTAACCTATTTCTTATATGAACAAGTAAGGTTTTTATTTTCTTTATAATTCATAATAATAAATAATGGAAAAATTAATCGGATAACATATTATACCTTGATAATAATAAGCTGATAATGTGTATGTAGTTTTGATTAATTTACATAATTTATGGCATGCAATACTTTTAGTATTTATATATATTCCATGAATATCAAAAATTTAAAACATAAAAATATGTATAATTGCATAAGAGTTGTACAGAAGAAATTATCACAATATTGTAAGTCAACTGTAAAATAAACCTATAAAATAAAAAATTCCATTCTAAAGAAATTTGCATGCATACAGATAGATCATTTAGAACAAATATATATAAAAACTTTAGGGTGGTTGGTATTTAATCAGGCATGTAAATGTACTTTTTAACATGACCTTTTTCATCAGAGAAATCTTATTATCAGGACACTTCATGTTCCATAGATAATTATCATACGATGGTCAATGACTGGAGTATATGAATTTGTTGGAGAATGCTGCTGTAGAAACTTCACATATTCAGTCAATGACCACAGAGATTGTGTGTGTGTGTGTGTGTGTGCTCACACACACATATATAGGCTTTAGCCCTTTTATTCTTCCCTCTGATTGCTTGAACTAGGACATTGTTCTTCTGCCCTTGGTGGTCCTGGTTCTCAGGATTTCCAATCTGGACTGTATTATACCACTGTCTTTCCTGGGTCTTCAGTTTACAGACAGCAGGTTGTAAGGTCTTTCCTGCTTTCACAATTTCATGAGCCAATTCTACCATACCTTTTCCTACAATATCTCCTATTGATTCTACTTTTCTGGAGAATCCTGACTAATACAGCCTCCTAAGATTGTGGTCAATAGGAGAATCTCATTTTCAAGCTAGCTCAGAGTTCATTCTCTATATATTTATCAAAATTACCACTTAAGTACTCCTTTAACTTTGATGTTTCCAGTAATTGCTCCAGGCAAATAGATCTTGGCAATTAGTATCTCTCAGAATGCTCTAAATCTGGAAAGCCAGATTTTGGGATAGTTGTTTTCCCTGCAACTGCAAATATTTGAAGTTAAATAAAAATATTTATTTTCAGTTTATTCAGCTTTTTATTCTTTTAAGGTTATGAGTGACGTGTTCCAAAAACCTTTCCATAATAGAAGTGAAACTGGAAGTCTCATATTTCTTAATAAACTGATTTATTAAAGCTCCATACAAAATACAGATTATAAATGTATAGCTCAATAATTATAAAATAATGCATTTCTGTAAACATGACTGAGATTAATTTAAAGAATATGAACAGTACCTCAGAAGTAGTCCCATTTCCCTCTCCCAGTCACTTTCTCTTCAAAGGTAACCACCATTCTGACTACATTATACTACTAAAACTTTGTACAGTATTGGTCATTTTGTAACTTATATAAGTGCCATCATTCATCATTTGATATTTTGCGTCTGGCTCTTTCACTCAATCATTTGTTTTGAGATTTATGCAGTTGCAAGCAGCAAAAATATTTTTATTTTTCATTTCCATATAGTATTCTACTGCCTAGAGATACCACAGTCAAATACATTTTACTATTCAATGGCATTTTACTACCCCCCCTTACCAGTTTTTAACTTGTTTCAATACTGCTGATCATTCTTGAATATGTTATTTTTTACATATATACATATGCACATTTTTGCATTAATTAGGTGTATGATTTCCGAGTCAGTTACATGAATATTTCATTTCAATTGACAGTGCCAATCATCTTTCCAAAGTGGTTGCACAAATTTACACATGGTAATGCATTTCATTGTATGCATTACATAAAATCAAAATAATTAACTTCATTTGGTTTACAGGGAAGATAGCAATCATATGTAAGATAAGTTCATTCATTATAATTAAATTCTTTAAAGTTTCACTAAATCAAGTTTTAATATCTTTTAATGAGGATCTGTCATTTAAGAATAGATAACCATCTGCTATTATGGTTAGATGAAGATTGCCAGAATGTTGAGAAAAGATATAAGACATTTTTATGTCATTAATACATTCCCCTCATTTTACAACTATAAATGTAATAAAATTTATTGAGTAATTAACAAAATACACTCCCTTATCTATTATTCATTCTTGGTTATGAGTCGTTACATTATTTTCTACTAATTAAGTTAACTAAGACGAATACTGCTTTTATCACAGAGAATTTATTTGGAAGTTTCCTATTTGTATTATTATGTTTAAAATACCATTATAAACACTATTGTAGTTGCTCTACTTACTCTGGCATGCCTGTAGCCTGAGGTTAACCTCTTAAATTTGAATACTTCCACAATAATAGATTCCAGTGTGTGCATGATACGTGGGGGCATGAATGATTGAGACAGAGCAAGCAAACTGGGTCTATAAGTGAGAGTGCTGCAGGCTCCTAGGGCTGGATCCTCGCACTCCTGTGCTGCCCATATGTTGGGGGCGTCTTCAGGAAGGACCATGCTGCCTGTGCGCCACCAGTTGGAGGCCTGGACAATGTGGAGGCTGCAGCAAAGGCCTCGGACCTTGTCCCTCACAGCCTTCAGCTCAGTCCAGTCTGGACTGTGAGAGGATGGGCCTGTGCATCAAGGACCTGCACTGTAAATAAAGGCCCTGGCAGACACTTGGAGAGGAAGTTTTGAGAGAGCAGAATGGCCCTTGACAGTCTCCAGACAGCGCTCAGCTGAGTAGCCTGGCTGTTCTCTCAGAATTGCCCGATGCACCCCATGGTCTGCCTCCTGACTTAGCTGACTACAGACCCACAGGGCAGGGGATGATGGGGTCTGTGCCAGCGTCTTGGTAGACAGAGTCAACAACTACCCATGTATTCTTACACACTGTGCACCTGAGCCCTTGTGTCCAGGCACACCGCTGTCACCCCAAGCCCTCTGGAGCTAGAGTTCAGTCACACAGCCTGCATGGACAACAGGTGCAAAGGCAGTCTCCTCAGCATGTGGGGGACCCTTGGTGTCACCAGTGACATCCAGAGGGAATAACAATTTTGAAATTCTTTCAGAAATTTCTGCATAACAATGGTCAACTTTTCAGTGGAAAGAATTAGAATTTAGTCTTTTCCTACTGAGGGAAGAGAGTTCTACCAACTACAGTCTCCTTTTTCCTTCTGATCTCTTCTTGAGTGTGAAAAAATCCATACCACTGCAGAAGGACTCATGACAGTCACACCTGAGAGAGGCAGGCCCATCAAGAGACTGAAATTTGACCACAAGATTCTCCCCTCATACCTCTTACTACCGTACCAGCAGGAATAAAGCATACCTGATTCTCATTACTTGCAGATTCTATATTTTTTAATTTACCTACTCCTTTATTTTTTTTTTTTTTTGTCTTTTTGCCTTTTATCTAGAGCCGCATCTGCGGCATATGGAGATTCCCAGGTTAGGGGTCTAACAGGAGCTGTAGCTGCCGGCCTTCGCCACAGCCACAGCAACGCGGGATCTGAGTCGCATCTGCACCCTGCACCACAGCTCACGGCAATGCCGGATCCTTAACCCACTGAGCAAGGCCAGGGATCGAACTCGCAACCTCGTGGTTCTTAGTCGGATTCGTTAACCACTGAGCCACAAAGAGAACTCCTACCTACTTCTTAAAATGTATTTGTAACCCCAAAAACAATAGTTGTGGAGATTCCATGATCATTAACAGACTGGAACACAATGGGGAAAATTTTAGTTTCCTGACATGCATGTCCCAGCTGAGATGGAAATAAGAGGGACTTATTTCACCTTCTTGTTTCCCCTTTTATACTGGAGACATTTTCATTTTTAGGGTCTACTTAGTGCTACATTAACATTTCTTTTCTGTGCTGTTTTGATAAAACTGCTGTTTAAAATGTCCCCAAAGAGAAGTGCTGAAATGCCGTCTAGCGTTTCTAAGAGTGAGAAAAATGGGCTGTGCCTTTCTGAGAAAATACATGTGTTAGATCAGCTATATCCAGGCATGAGTTTCAGCACTGTTCCTTGGGAATTCGATATGAATGAACCACAATATGGTACCTCCACAAAATAAAGGGGGTATTCAGCTGATATATATATATATGAGGCTGCTCTGGAAAGTGCTAAAGTAACATCTGTAGTATGTGATAAAACCATTGTAAATAGCAAAAAAAAAATGCCCAAATTTGTGGATGCATGAGAAAAACAATATAAGAAAAGCATAGTGGGCATCAGTGTTGTGAAGGTGACAGCTAAACAAATCGAGAGGCATGTTACCCAGGGTCAGGAAAGTGCTAAACTCTATGCTAGTACTGGCCAGCTTGCACTTTTCAAAAGACAACGTAGCATAAAAGTGTTAAACTTAAGGGCAAGGCAGTTTCTGCACCAGAGGCTGTAGGAAAACTGCTTAAAAATGTCTCCTAAAAGTTATACAGGAAAAGAATTATGTAAAAGAGAAGACATTCGATGTTGTGAGACTGGCCTGGTTTTAAGGATGTTGGCTAATGGACCTGTATAATAACCTAAAGAGCATTTCAGTTGGTGAAAATGTTCTGATCAGACTCACAGGAACCTAACCCTGTATGTTGGTTAGCAGCAATACTTCAAGCTTCAGTTCATTCAGTGTCCCTGGTGACTATAGAACATAAACTATGGTGAGAATAATAAGGATGGACCATATGATAACAGCTGTAGATTACAGCCCAAAGAGCTGCAAGACACAATCCTTCCCCTGGGAGGAGTGCTCAGACAAGACCAAAGGTAAAGGACAAAAGGGAGACATCAGAGGAATTTCTTGTCTCTAACACTTATAGATACAGCAAACATTAAACACAGTCAGCTCTGAGCCCGATTAACACAGATCCTTATACTGAAGAACCCTGTTGGACAATAGCAAGTGTTTTAATATATAAATGAAAAGTAGAAAAGAAGAGAAATAAATTTAAATAATAATAGCATTTTTTTTTCCTTTGGCTACATCTGTGGCATATGGAAATTTCCAGGCTAGAGGTCAAATCAGAGCTGTGTAGAAACACATGTGCTGGCCTATACCACATCTGCAGCAATGGTGGATCTGAGCCCCATTTGCAACCTACACCACAGCTTGTGGCAATGCTGGATACTTAACCCACTGAGCGAGGCCAAGGATAGAACCTGCATCCTCAAGGACACTATGTCGGTTTCTTAACCCACTGAGCCACAATGGGAACCCTGAATATCAAAATATTTGACATCATTTTTCAAAACATACACACCTAATTATACTCTGATTAGTCCTCAGTCTCTATCTTTTTCCTTTTCGGGAACTACAAAGTCTGTAACTTGCTGCCTATCTCTAAATATCTGCTCCAAAAATCTTCTCACCCTTTTTCTAAACCAGCTTCCTTTTCTTCTTGAATATAGCTCAAATGACTGCCAATGGTCATTATACATTTTAACACAAGGCATACTTCTCACAATAAGAGATATTATCCTCTCCTATCTTTTTGAGAGAGTATATGAATGGTCAAGCATCATTTTAAAATAAGGCCACTTAATTCATGAATCAGTGACCAGCACTGAATTAGGACCAGGAATAGGTGGTAAGATATAAAGCGGAGGAATTTTACGGCTTCCTCTGGTGGCAGGCCTGTCTGATTTTTCCGTGAAAGCCTTCCAGAAATGCTTATAGCTACACACAGAGTGACAAGTGTTTAACCAAGGTCATAGAACTCCCGGTTTATGAGAAATTATATACAAGAAATGTCTTGCGATAGACTTATGGCAGAAGTTTCAACAGCACTAGTCTTTGCCATTTAAAACAGCATTAAATATATAAAATATGACTCAAATTTACCTATATAATTTTCTTTGTCAAATTTGGATAATCTATAGATAAGGCAATTCATTTCAGGTAACGTTGATACAGAACTATTTTTCTGATCTTTTAAAGAAAAATGATTAAATCCAGTATCATGCTTCTATAGTGCAATAAAATCAATCTCCTTAACAAATACAATGAAAAAAAAGGAATATATTAAACAGGAGTTTTCGTGATTTTTTTTTCAAAACTTCAATTTGAGAATAAACTAGAAAAAAAAATCTCCTTATTGAAATGCTATAGTAAAAATTTTACTCTCCAAAATTTTAAACAAAATATATCAGTTACCTTACAACAGATACTACATAAGCAGTTCATTTTACCATTCCATATTAAAAGTCATATAAAACTGAGGAGGGAGCTATTATTATCTCTATTTTCTAGATAACATTACTGACACTTAAGGTTTAAAGTGACTTAACTGATACAGTATCTCAATAAGGACAGAAGACAAAATTTGATTTAGATCTTTCTTACTTCAAAGAGGGGAAATTTTATTTTAAATTCCTAATTGCAGACCTTTTACTAAATTGGTAGATAAGAGCTCTAAAGCTTAATTATAACTTTATTTGGATAAAGAGTGCTTTTCTTATATTCAGATAGTAAAAAGATCAGATAGCATAAAAATATGGATGCTAAAGCTCAAGAAGTTTAGGTAAATTACTAATTGCACAAATCTTGAATCATGAGCCACAACTAGAACTCAAATCCCATTTCTTCCATGATGCAACACTCTCACCATTTCACTTTGTCTTAATACTGTATGCATTTGTTAGTCCTATTAAACTCCCTTCACAATCACTGCATAAATTATTTATGACCTAACTAAAACCTCCCTACTCCACAAGTCTTCTTTATATTACTCCACATAAATGTGACTTCCTAGAGAACTTATTCATGATAGTACCCAATAGTGTATTTATAGCAACTTGATATGTATTATGCCAAATAATTATCACAGTAGCATCACTTTTAGGAATTTGCCACTTTCAAGAAGATATGGAAACATTTCTCCATAGAAGGCATACAGATGCCTAACAGGTATGTAAAAAGATACTTAACATCACTAATTATCAGGGAAACACAAATCAATACCGAAATGAGATACGACCTCAATCTGTTAGAATGGCTATTACCAAAAAGACAAGAAATAATAAGTGTTTTCAAAGGTACAGGAAAAAGGAATCTGTGCATTGTTGGTGGGAATGTAAATTGATGCAACCGCTATGGAAAACAATATGGAAGCTCCTTAAAAGATTAAAAATATAACTTCCATGTGATTTAGCTATTCCACTGTGCATATTTATACAAAGAAATAAAAAAATATTAAAATGAAAAGTACATACACCTCCATGTTACTTGCAACATTATTTACAATAGCCAAGACATGTGAAAAGAACCTAAAGGTCCACTGCTAGATGAATGGATAAAGAAAATATCACACACACATACACGCGTGCATTGGAATATTATTTTTATAATGATTTTTATTTTTTATATTATAGTTATTTTACAGTGTTCTGTCAATTCTCTACTGTACAACAAAGTGACCCAGTCTTTTACACACACACACACACACACACACACACACACACACTTTTCTCACATTATCTCCCATCATGCTCTATCACAAGTGACCAGATATGGAATGTTATTCATCCACAAAAAAGAATAAGTGTGTGTTATGCAAAATCTGTCAGAGAGAAAAACTAAGTATTATAGTGTCTTACTTATGTGTGGAATCTAAAAAAACAAACAAACATGATTTATAGAGCAGATTGGTGACTGCCTGAGGTGGGAGGTGGGGAACAGCTGAAACAGGTGAAGGGTATAAATGGATCAAAGGTTCAAAAAAGAAAAAAAAGTAGTTGGTCAACATTGCCATATTGCACTTACCTAGTACATAGAAGTTTATTAGTGTAAACTAGCATGGGAATGAAAGCAGTCCTAAATTGCTGGTTTAAACTAACAAAAATTGTCTCAAGCATACTATGCAGGAATTTCTGGAAACAAAACAATTACTCCAAGAGCAAAATGTATTTGTTCAATTATATTAATATTTGATATTATTTACAGGTCTTCTTTAGATAAAGATGCTCCAGTGTGCCATTTTATTCTTTTTAAAATGTGTTCAATATGTACTTTAATCATTGCAACATTATTAATTATACAAAATTAAGAATATTTTAATAGATGTTATCTTGCCAGTGCTCTTTGCTTAAAGATTGTAAGGAGCACAAGTTATGAGCAATTTTCATCTAGTGCAAACAATATATCACAGAAGAATTATTAAAATTACTTTTGGGGAGTTCCTCGGTAGCCTAGCAGTTAAGGACCCAGTGTTGTCACTACTGTGGCTCTGGTTCCTGCTGTGGCTTGGGTTTGAGTTCTGGCCCAGGAACTTCTGCATGCTGTAGGTGTGGCCAAAAATAAATACATAAATAAATCAAATAAAATACAATTATTTTCAATAAATTAGTTTTGTGATTCAGAAAGATCTACCTATGAATAGATTTTCCCCAAGATCATTTTAAGTGGCTAGTTGAAGTCGTTCAGCCTGCCTCAACAAGCTCTTATGAGATAATTCACTCTAAGTTGTTACATACATGCTTCCAGGCGCTACCAAAATTTATTTAAATATATTAGAATGAAATGTGTTATATACTTCCATCATTACCCTGAATTGAAAAAAAATGAAATAGATTTTTTTAATTATTAAAAAAAATGTTTGCTTAGGAAACATTAAGAAACTCAGATGATTGTTTTAGATATGTCATATTAATAGTCTATTATTTTTAAAATATTTATTCTGCATAATAATCTGCCAGAGTTCAAAGTTCTTTAGTTAAACACACACACACACACACACACACACACACACACACGGAATTTTTGAGGCTGTCCTCACTAGGAGGTGTATTTGTAACCCAGATGACAATACATCCTTTGAAATACATATGCCTCAGAGACTAATCAATGTTTAATGTGAGTATTGCATCCATGCTTATCTTAGAGGGATTTTTCAATCATAATAGTTTTAAAGCTATAAAATCTGCCTTTTCATTTTCTGTTCAATTTTATATCTTACTCCTTGCTGCTTTTTACATATAGAATTCAGTCACTTTGCATGGATTCTTTAAAATGAATTACATGACAGGTGAATAGGCACATTCCTTAGCCTGCAACATTAAATAAGTTGTCAAGATTTTGTTCTGTGGAAATGTTACTGAAATTATGGATGATGGGAATTTGAATTACGACACAACAAAAAACATAAAATACAATTGGGTGTTTTGACAGTCCACAATTCGGTTCCACACTGCTATTTGCTACATCACAGCTCCTGTCTGCAAAAACTCACCACCTCTTTTCCAATCATTACCACCACCCCAACAGTTCCATTATCACCAAACCAGTGCCATATTACTAAGGAAGTTCTTTAAAAAAGAAATTAAAGTAAATAGAAATGAAGAGAAAGTTTCCAATTCTCTTTTAGTTTTATAAGCAAAGAACTTTATAGCTCTTTATTTTCTTGTAGAATTTTTCTTTTTTTCCTTTAGCTGTGCCTGTGGCATGTGGAAGTTCCTGGGCTAGGGATCAAACCTGTGCCACAGTAGCAACCTGTGCCACTTCAGTGACAACACGAAATCCTCAACCTGAAGAGCCACACAGGAACTCCACAGATGCTTTGCCTTGACCTTCCCCTTTCAGAATCTGCCTAGGTTCAACCATTCAAACACCTAAAAACACTAGCAGGTGTTTTTCTAATGAATACGTGTTTCTCCACTACTATGTGCCAGGTTTTAAGATATTTTATATATTTTTTCAATTGTATGTAATGAAGAGTACCTTTTTATATGTGACCATATTAATGCTAAAGTAATTATATTGTTTCTATAGGGACTTAGGAAGAATGTATTAATCACATAACTCATTTCTTTAAAATGAAGCTGAATTTAATCCCTGCTGTTAGTGATTATATGTGATGCCTTCTTCAATGGCTTTTTCTGGGCTTATTTAATCTTCATATATCTTTTGTTAAAATGTTCACGTGTATAGAAATAGACCATAGGTACTTAGGTGAAGGAAAAGGGTTTTTCATTCACCAAAAAAAAAAAAAAAGTATTTCAAGGAATAAAGAAATGGCTTAAAGTCTTGTTCATGATATAGAAGAAAGGGAGTGTATATTTTAACACTAAAATCAAAGGGGCATTCTCTGTTGAATAAGAAAGGAGGTATAAGAGGTATTCTTTCTTGCATTTTAGCATAGCATCTTTTTTACAAAACATCTTTAACTATTCATGATTTCTGGAGCACAATAGCTTTCTCATGACACTTAGGTTAATCTTTTTTCCCCTTTCCATTACCTGAACATATCAGTATGTTTTCTTGTTGAAATAATTTGGACTAGCAAGTTGCAAATTTCCTCTGATAGCCCTTAAGGTACAATAAATTTCTCAGATCAGTAGGAGCCCTTGAAATGTGTTTTCAGTATCCCCACTGCAAATGAAACTAGCTAGCTACAAATTTGCAAGTGCACAGAAAACCAGAAAGAATGAGTTTTTTTCACTTACACGGAATCAGATGTTTCCTTAATTATTTGCAACCTCAGGCTAGAAGGAAGTTTCTCATTTCAGAATAAGATTATACAACCAGGATTTTATTTTTGTTTATATGCCTTACTATATTTAATGAGTTTGGATCAGAAAACAAACAAAAAAAGAAACAGAAAAATAAACCTAGCCCCATAACATATCACTCCTTTCATGTAAGTTTTAAGGTATTTCCCGTAAATAGTATCACTTCAATATATAGAGTGCCCACAGACTAGGATAACAAAAGGCTCTGTTCAATATAAAGTTTAAAAGTATGTTAGAGATTTTTCTTTTGTGATTTTGACCATGGCAGGTGCAGCTGACAGGGAATCCAATATGCTATGGTATTCCATACATCCTAATTCTAAAATTCTATGATTATGATATATTTTATGATTTTTGGTCTTTAAAAATTAGATTTTTCCCTCTTTTTTATAATTTATTTTTTATTTTTTTGCATTATAGCTGGTTTACAGATTTCTGTCAGATTTTCCAACTGTGGTGACCCGGTTACATTTTGCCCTTGGGGCAGTATGCTGTAATGACTAAACTGTAGTTACAGAAATCATACAATTGACATATAAATCCCTGATCTTCCACTTATGAATTTGGAAAAGTGACTTAATTGATGCATGATTTACATTTAGAATGGTAACACATTCAGGTGAACCCATTAGATGTCTTAATGCCTTAAATGACTAAGTAGCTACTTTTCTCTCGTATAGTTTAATTCCAAAGATCAGAGGTCTTGAACTGCTAGGATGACTCAATTAACATGTCATGAAAGTAGGTACCTTCTATCTATATTTCTCTATTGTTATCCTCAAGGCTACACAGTAGTTGCTGGAGTTCTAGCAATTACATTCTTATCTCAGGAAGCAGAAAGGTGTATAACGGGAAGGACAAATGGTACAATGTAGCCCAGTAGTTGGTTTGCTTTCTTTAATGAGTTTTTATGCGACTTCCAACTCCCAGTTCCATCTTATTGACTCAAATTTATTCACTTAGCTATAGTCAGTTAATATTCCATTTAGTTATCACTAACTAACCACCTCAAATTAACTGTAATAAAATAAAAAATATATTTTTGCACTGACAGTTTTCGTGAGTTGGAAATTTAGAAAAGCCATGGGATGAATGACTTGTCTCTGTTCCATGACGCTCCATGCCTAGGAGTGACGTGATGTCTCTGGGATTATATAATTTGAAGGCATTATGTCTAGAAGCTGATAATCACTGTTGATTGAAACCTCAACTAAGACATCTAAAAAACACCAAGATGAGATTTGTGTTATCTCAACAAGGTTCTTGGCCATCCCTAGAAAATGGGCCAAATTTTAAGAGTAAGCATTTAACATAAAACATGCAGAAGTGTGTTCTTTTCTAATCTAGATCTGTACAGCACACACTGTCATTTGAATGCAATCTTTTCCAGCAAACAGGAAACACCTTCCTTCCTAGAGGAAATAGCAGAGTTACTAGACATTGTAGAGTAACAGGGTAACTAAGAGCTTCCTCCACAGGAAGTAAGGCTTTAATCCACATGGATACTACGGACTCTTTGGTGACACACTGACCTTTTACTGCCATGGATATTTTCCAATGCATTATCAGAACCTAGGGATTCTCCAATTTTTCATATCACATGTCTTATACACATTGATACTTTATAGAAACTGGTGTGTCAAAGGATGCTCATAACCTGACGTGGGAGAACAAAAAGCTATGGTTCATTCAGGCCCCACCCGGTTCACCTATCTGCTGAGGAAATCAATGCCTCTGCATACCTTTAACTCACTCACTGCATTATCAGCCTTTCTTGAGCCATGAACCTCTACTATATAAGCTACTTTATATAATTTTCTCTTTTACTTCCAAGCTAATGAACTACTTCATCAATCACAGATGTAATGTTTCAACGGAGTTTATATAACCCTATCACTTCTCTCTACCACAACATTCTTTCTTGATAATGACATAGTTATGACAATCAAAATTGAGGTGCGATCAAGGAGATTCAGCAGAAATAAGACACCTGGAGCCAAGTGCACTATCTGTATTGAACAGATGTGAATCAAGTAAACCTGGCCAATAACTGCAGTTTTTCTATGATTTGCCAAGCAGCTGTGCTTGTTAGCTGCATTCCTGGGGCAGAGCACACATGAGTTCCAAATGAAACCATAAGGACTGTCACCAATGGGTGTCTAATTTATAGATGACTAACTGTCAAGCTGGAGGTGGTATGATTTGTGCTTATGCATATTTGAGATTTACCTGTTCTTTTCATCCTTTTCTATGACGCTCTTATTTTTGCCTTTGTATAGACCACTTGTTCTTTTACTTCACATAACTTTCTATTCGTGACAGACTTAGATTCTTCCTTTGTCTTACAAGTTACATGCTTACTCACCCTCTATGCTTAACACATCCAATGAGTTTTTTTAACTTTTTTTTATCATCTTTAGCATAATTGAATATTCTTTGATAATAGAACAAACCTTGCACTGCAGTAATATAATTGTTTGAAATTATGTCTACATTAAATGAAAGAAGATTTAGGCACTATGAGGATTCTTAACCTCAGATACTCTGCATTTTGTTCTGAAACTCAACAATACTGATCCTGTTTCATTTGCCACTGAAATCCCATGAAATTACTTTTCAATAATTAATGATAAGGATAATTTGTGTACTTACTACAAGGTCACATGTCTTGCTCCTGGACAAATGGTGCCTTTAACAAATTTTACTTGCCTTTTGGGAAGGTTGAATGAGGATTCAGGCATCTTCTCAGGTTAGTCTAGAACTCAAGACTGCCAGTAGCACTTGGAAGAAGGTTAATATGCAAGAAGACATCTATGTTTTCCAAAGATAATTCATTTATTCATATGCATTTATTGGCTACACTATGACCCAGGTACTGTTGCAGGTGATAGGAACAGGGAAGTAAACCTGTGTTTGAAGAGGTAGACAGCCTGTGGCACCCCTGAAATATGCCTCTCAGACCTCACTCAGGACTCTAATTTCAAGGAGTGTAATTGATGACCAACTATAGCTGTTGCATTCTGAAATCTGTCACTGGATTTGTAGTATTTGAATACATGTTTTCTGAGTCAATCTCACTGCAAATGATTGGGGGAGGACATTCAGGTGAGCCCATTCCTGGGAGATCTGGCACTGCTCTGATGTGACATTTTGGCTCAAGGACTCTACAATAGCTTGGCCAATTTCTCTTATTTCTATATAGAAATCTCAGATATTTCACCTCTTCCTTTTCTTCATTCCTTCTGTCTTTTCTTTACCCAGGGCCAAATGACATTAAGGCCTGACAACTATTTATCCCTTCTATTTTTCTTCACGGGCACTGACCCTTATAGATCTCTTGCTTGAGTAATTCCTTCTGATTGTCTGTATCTCGGAGGAACCAGACTAAAAACAGAACAGCAGCAAAGAAATTATAACAGATGAGTGTCATGGAGAAAAGATAAAGCAGGAAAACAGAGAGAGGTTGTACAAGGTAAGCAGAATTGCTGTTTTACAGTGTTTAGACATAGAGTTGTGGAAGTGAAGCAGCAAGTACAGTAATTCCTGCTTATTTGTGGTTTTGCTTTTTGAAATTTAGTTAACCAAAGTCAACTATGGTCCAAAAACATTAAATGGAATATTATATGAAGAAAAATTCATGTCTAAAAGTGCAAGAAGTTCTGAGTAGGGTGATGAAATCTCCAGCAATCAACTCCATCCCTTTCATGGATGTGAATCTTCTTTTTGTCCAGTGGATCATGTCCATTAATCACAGGCAGCCTAACAGCCCTCTTGATTATCAGATTGACTGCCACAGCATTATGGTGCTTGTGTTCAAATAACCTTATTTTACTTAATAATGTCCCCAAAGTGCTAGAGTAGTGATGCTAGCAATTCGGATATGCCAAGGAGAAGCTGTAAAGGGCTTTTTTAAAGTGAAAAGGTGAAAGTCTTTGACTTTAAATAAAAAAAACCAAGTCATATGCTGAGGCTGCTAAGATCTACAGTAAGCATGGATTTTCAATCCATGAAATTGTAAAACAGGAAAAAAAAATCTGTGCTAGTATTGTTGTCACACATTAAACTATAAACTATGGCTCCACTGAATAATAAGTACTTAGTAAGACAGAAAAGGCATTAACTTTGTACAATAAAATATTTTGAGAAAGGGGGAAGTTAGGAGAGACAGCAAGAGAGGGAGAGGGACCACGTGCACATAATTTATGACCATTATGTGACTTATTACAGTTATTTTTACATTTTTAAATT
Organism: Catagonus wagneri; assembly: GCA_004024745.2. Classification (NCBI taxonomy): domain Eukaryota; kingdom Metazoa; phylum Chordata; class Mammalia; order Artiodactyla; family Tayassuidae; genus Catagonus; species Catagonus wagneri. Next base: position 30,678,464 of record PVHT021183696.1, on the reverse strand, counting down.
TTATTTTTCATTTATTTATTTATTTTTGTCTTTTTAGGGCCAGGTCTGTGGCATATGGAAGTTCGCAGGCTAGGGGTCGAATCAGAGCTACAGATGCCAGCTTATAACACAGCCACAGACAATGTCAGATCTGAGCTGTGTCTGCATCCTACACAACAGCTCACAGCAAAACCAGATACTAAACCCACTGAGCAAGGCCAGAGACTGAACTCACAGTCCCATGGATACTAGCCAGGTTTGTTACCACTGAGACAAAGAGAACTCCCATATTTTTTTGTTTTATTATTAGTTATCATTGTTAAATTCTTAATGTGCCTATTTTATATATTAAAGAATGTGTATACAGGAGAAAAAAGAATATTACAGTACTTTCTTTTCCCTTACAAACTGTCACTATTTTAAACATTTAAAACATTATAAGCATGTATAAAAATCACTTTTAAATGTATCTGGTAAAACTTGAAACTGTAAAACTCAAAAAAAAAGAAAAGCATAGGGAAAAACTTCTCTTTAATAGGTCTTAACAATGGAAACAGTAAAAAAGGATGTTGCAGATGTCATTAAAGTCCCCAAAATATTGATTTTGAGTTAATCCAAAGGAGATTATTATGGATAAGTTTAAATGAGTTTGTTAAAATTTTTTAAAAAGGGACTAGAAACCTCTCTGAGGCTGGAGACTCTCCAACTGGCATTGAAGAAGACAACTGCCATAAGTTCTTTATCAACAAGGAAATGGCTTTGGCCAACAAATCAAGGAAGCTTGAAACTAATCTTTACCCAGTTGAGCTTGAGGAGAATGCACCTGTGCAGACACCTTGGCTGCAGCCTCTGGATGCCCTCGGTAGAGGACCCAGGTGAGCTATACCTTGATTCTTGACCAATGGAAGCTGAGGTAAATATATGAGATATTTTAACCCAGTGACTTTGTGATAATTTATTATGCAGCAATTAAACTAATTACTCAAGAGTGCAGAAATGCTTTAAGAATAATAGAAAACCCTAATATATAAATGCCTTTTATAAACCAAATCAGCAGTCAACAAATTTCCCTCTGAAAACATAGGTCTTCTACGTATCATTAAAATTTAATTTTAGAAAAATACCTAGGACAGATATAAGTCTACATATATAATACAAATGATTTGGATAAAGAGTAAAAATTGAAAGCTGTTAATTTCATTGCATAGTATAATTTGATCTGGGGATACAAGAAGGGGTTGGTATTTAAAAATTATCACTACCACTACAATTAACACCACCATATTAACTGATTAAAGACAAAAAGAAAAACTCTCAGTAAATTGAAAAAATATATCTAATAAAAATGTACCAATTATGATAAATCCTAGCAACTTGATAAACCTCTCTGCCAAGAATCAAAGCAATAACATACTTGAGAGAGAAAAATATAGTCATTTCCTTAATTGTAAGCAAAACGCCAGCTTGGCTCACTAATATAGCTCATAATCAGCAGGGTACTAGAAGTCCTAGCCAAAGAAATATAACCAAAAAATGAGGGAAACAAATGTGGAAAATGAAAAGAAAAAACAATTAACTTTTTAAAAAAATCACATAATGATGCTAAAAATCCAAGAAAATAAATATTAACTCTTCTATAGCTAAGATGTAGTCAGCAAGGTAATTGTATCAAAACAAAATTAATAGCATTTGAGTGAATCAGCAATAACAAAGAATATATACAAAAAGCAAGAAAAAGTATCACTGAACATGAAAGGTAAATCAATATTTTATATGAAGCTACAAAATGTTTTCAAAACAATAAAGTTTGCTAAACCTCATTGTATACAAAAATGTGACTTAAATTTTAAAAACATCTATGATGTCAAAAGCATAATGAGTAATCTAAAAAAGTTAAAAAGAACTGGGAAAAATATTCCCATACAGGACAAAAATAGCTGATTTAAAAATAAAAATTAAAATGTATTAACTATATATTCTCCTCCCCCCAAAAGACAAACATCCCAGTAAGATTAAAAAACAACAAAAAACAAATAACAGAAACGATAATCAACACAGGAGGAAACCAAAGCCTAATGAATATACTAATTTATATACAACTCTGATAATATTTATTAAGTTAGTAAATATTAGATATTTTCAAAATACCATGCATTGGCCAGGATATAGGACAACGGGAAGGAAGTAATAATAAATTGCTGGTGGGATTGTAATTTTTTTATATATTTAAGAGGCATTTCTTTAATATAAGGTTAAGATTTAAAGTGTTCATTCCCAGAGTTCCCGTCATGGCTCAGTGGTTAATGAATCTGACTAAGAACCATGAGGCTGCGGGTTCGATCCCTGGACTTGCTCAGTGGGTTAAGGATCCAGCGTTGCCGTGGCTGTGGCGTAGGCCGGCAGCTACAGCTCCTGTTAGACCCCTAGTCTGGGAACCTCCATTTGCCCCAGAGAAGCCAGAATGACAAAAAAAAAAAAAAAGAAATTTAATAAAGTGTTCATTCCCTACACTAATCAAGAGTGTCATAAAGTGTAGAGCAGAAATTAACACAATATTGAAAATCAACTGTACTAAAATAAAATTAAAAAAAAAGAATGTCATAAGGAAACGAAGATTCTGTGTAGCATTCTTTGAAAACACAAATTTGTAAGAATTCTTGAAAGACATGGAGAAGAATAGAGCTGGAAATACATACAAATGATAATCGCATAATGTATATATATACTATTTATTCTACCTTTATCCTTTTCTGGTTAATTTATGTATCACAATACACTTATAAGTAAATAATAATAATGAAAGTCTTATAATAAACTCAGGCAGTCATATACATAAGTAATGCTCTGAAAAATTTATCTACAAATGAAAGCTGAATGGTTTCATGAACCCTTAAGTCCCCAAATCCTTAAAGAAATGAAAAAAAATTTCCTTCAGAAAACCACCTAACATTCAATCTAGAGATAAAAAAGAAAGTGTTTGTTAATGGAGTATAGCAAGTGATATGCGAAACGACCATCAGAACACAAAAAAAGAAACCATAAGCGAGATTTGCTCAGGAAGAATGAAGGATGTAAAGCTCAAGCTGAATTTTATTTTATTTATTTATTTAGTCTTTTGTCTTTTTAGGGCCACACCTGTGGCATGTGGAGGTTCCCAGGCTAGGGGTCTAATCAGAGCTCCAGCTGCCGGCCTACAGCAGAGCCACAGCAATGCCAGATCCCAGCCATGTCTGCGACCTACATCACAGCTCACGGCAGCGCTAGGTCCTTAAACCACTGAGTGAGGCCAAGGATGGAACCCGCAACCTCATGGTTCCTAGTCAGATTCATTCCCGCTGCGCCACAAGGGAAATTCCTCAAGCTGAATTTTAAATGTCATTAATAAGATCACATCATTCAAGACCAGCGATTGGGATGAGAACAAAGCTCTAAGTGAAGCCTGTAGGAAAACCGAATTTTAAGGATTAGAAGAACAGAAGCAGATACTTCAAAGGAGTAAAGAAGCACACACTCATGTATCCTGTGTTTGGCTGTGAACCAGGCCTTTTACACATATTTATTTCCTACAAAATTTGTATAAACAGATATTATATCATGTTAAAAAATTAGACTTGGAGACTTTAAAATGGTAAATAAGTAACTCTTGATAGAATGACACAAACATAAGCCTTTCCTGATTTTAAAATTCATCTCTTAAAAACTAAACTTGATAAACATAAACGTGTGGCTTCATAGAAGGCAATAAAGATTCTCAAAAGAATTATAGATACAACAGAGGAGTGAAGTAAAAATTATACAATATGAGGGAGTGATGGGTGGTATTTACAGTGTCACAGAAATAGGAAAAGTCAGTATGTGTTCAGCTGTAAAATGACTGAGAAGTGAGGAACAAAGGAAAATAAGTGCTCTATTTTGAATGACTTCATTATGAAAGAAAGAAAATGAGAGAATATTTACTAAAAATATTATATGGATTTTTAATCTGAGAACATGTTATGGGTATTTAAAAAACAATATCGTGTTCTACCATTATCATACCGGAGATTTTAGCCAGTGAAATAAGGAAAGACATTTTCTTTTAAAAAGGTGGTATAAGAATTGGAGGGCAATAAATAAAAATGTATTCACTCTATAAATAACATGATTATAGATACATATATGAAATGTAATTACAGAAATCAGAATAATGGAATTTAGTAATGACAATTTTCTAAAAATAACTTTTATATATAAGGAAAAACAACTAGGAAATAAAAGATAAAAGTTAATATTTCTGCTAGCATAAGAAAGATAAAATGCACAGTAATAAATCTAATAGAAGAGGAACATTAGTCCTCCCCTAAGAACAGCAAAATAGGTAAAACATTAATTAAAGAAGACCTAAATAAATATATTATTCCAGGTTCAAGGTTTGGGAAAATCAATACTGTAAACATGTAAATTCTTTCCTAATTAATATATTGACTCAAAGCAACCCCAATAAAAATCCCAGGAGGTATCTTAGCAAAATCTGATTAGATGTTTTTAAAACTATATGAAAAATGGAAGATTCAAGAAGAGCCTGGGCAATCTTGCAAGGGTATAAAAAAAAGGGAAGAATTTTTATTCTCAAATATAAAGATGAATTATAAATACATAATAGATATGACAGTATATAGTAACCAAGTATGACCATATGAGACCTTTCTAGGACAGACCCTGCCACTCATGTCCTCTGCCTGCCTCTTGTTTATAGAAAAACTTTAGCCTTCTAGCTTTCCTCAAGTTTCTAAGAATAAATTTAATCAGAGAAATGAGAAAATGCAGAAGTAAAAGAAAACAGTCAAGCAAGACAAAATAATAACGGTTTAGCCACTACACAAAGTCAAGGGCTTGGTTCCTCAAGGGCTATAGATAATATTGAGTCATATCTTTTCAATTGTTTGTTTTACAGATATTGAAACCCCCATCAGGTGGAAGAAGTTAGCTATATGCTACCTAGAGGCCCTTAGACCCCACACCTGTTGGAACTAGAAGGTTGATGATAATGATTCCCGATTACCTCACCACCAAACAATTGGAAGAATGTCCACAACCTGATCATGAACCCTACTACCCTAATCCCTCACTTTGTCTTTAAAAACTAGGGAGTTGTGGTCTTTTAAGCACTAGCTGACCAGACTCCTTGATTGGTACCCTGAAATAAATGTTGCGCATTCCTTCAGCACAACTCAGTGTCTGTAGACTGACTTTACTGTGTTTGGTTTGGTTAACACAATTAGCTCAGAAACAAACAAGGATAATAATAAAGTGCCCAGAAATCTGACATTAAAAAGCTGATATGCAGAAGTAGGTAGTGGGTCAACTGGATACTCATTTGCAAAACTATGAATCTTGAGGTGGCAGCACTGCAGTGGTGCACTGGACTCAGTTCCAGCACTGGGTGGCTCTCCAGCTGGGGACCGTTCCAGCCCCTACCATCAAAAGCCTGAGCAAGGTGACAATGGCTAGAGATGACAATGAGTAACAACAGAAATACAGCAATAAGAAAGCTCCAACAACAGCAACCCAGGGACTTAAATAGGACTGTCTTTGAATTAAGAAAGTCTGGTACCTTACATGTGTGCTGAGCTCCTCCTTTCTGATTTTTGAGTAACATACAGTCCAGCTGCATCCATATGGTTATGCATGGCAGAGTCAACTAACTGTAGAAGAAAATATTGTGGGGAAAATAATTCCAGAAAGTTCCAAAAAGCAGAACTTGAATTTACATTCTATTTATAACTATTTGCATAGTATTTATATTGTATTAGTCATTAAAAGTAATCAAGGGATGATTTCAAGTATTGGGGAGGATGTACATAGGTTATATGCAAATACTACCCCATTTTAAACAACTTGAGCATCCTCTGATTCTGTGTAGATTTGAAACCAATCCCTGGCAATTACCAAAGAAATACCGTATATACTCCAAAACTCTAAGATGACTCTATGAGGTGACTATTATCATGGATGACTAAGTTTCCCCAAGGAGTTTCCTTTTAAACCTACTAATATTTATATATTAACTCCCAATGGAAGATTTAAGTGCAATAAAAAGCTGGGTCTTTTCATCATAGATTTCCATCCAGACAACCTAGACTGAGCCATCTTCACCATCCAGTCTGGGCTCCTTAGCTTCATGGTGGAGAAGGACCCACCCTGGGCAGTAGAGAGATGTGAGACCTCACGAAAAGACAGCTGACAGCACAAAGTTTAACTTTTAACTTAAAAAAACAAAGTTCCTGCTGTGGGTCAGTAGAAACGAATCTGACTAGTATCCATGAGGACACGATTTTGATCCCTGGACTTGCTCAGTAGGTCAAAGATTCGGCTTCTCAATGAGCTGTGGTGTAGGTTGCAGAAAGCCTGGATCTTGTGTTGCTGTGGCTGTGGTGTAGGCTGGTAGCTGTAGCTCTGATTTGACCCCTTGCCTAGAAACTTTGATATGCTGAGGAGGTGGCCCTAAAAAGCAAATAAATAAATAAAATATTTTTAAAAAGCCACCAAAAAACAAAAGTCTTGTAGGGAGTTCCTGCTGTGGCACAGTGGGTTAAGAATCTGACTACAGTGGCTCAGGCTGCTGTGGAGGTGGGGTTCGATCCTGGTTCAGTGGGTTAAAGGAACCTGTATTGCTGCAGCTGTGGTGTAGGTCACAACTGTGGCTCTTATCCAATACCCAAACAGGAAACTTTCAAATGCTGCAGGTGTAGCCATTAAAAAAATAAAAAAGTCTTGTGAATTATTGCTGAATGAAATATATTTCCACGTAGGAAAGTAAAAACATAAAGCACAAAATAAACTCAGTAGCAGACCCCAGACTCTCTCCTTCCCAGATATGGTTCCAGACAGAGAGGGAGACACACCATGGCTTGAGGGGTCTTCAGCTCTTCCTGTGGCATCCTGGCGACCTTGTTGTTACAGTTGAGTTGCGCCCTGCCTCCACTGTCAAGTAAGTCAAGTACATGCTGAGAAGGATAGCACAGGAGGAGCTGAGAGGTGGCAAAACCTGCAGAGGTGCCTGGACCCCAGCTTGACATAGGTTGATTGGACATGCTGCCCAGTGTAAGACAGACCTGCAAGACTCATGGGGTTAGCTTATTAAAGACCTGAAACAACAGTAGCAAAAACCAAAACCAGAATGTGCAGTTTGGATTTGAAGGAGATGCAAGATTCTCAGCCCTTGGAGTCTGTCAAGTGTAGATGATGAGGGGGCCTTATGCCTTGGTTTTATAGTTTATCGGCTCTATTATGTTTTGATCTGTTTTAGTAAATCAGTTTTACATTTTAATAAGTCAGTTTTGTGTTTAGTAAATTGGTGTTGTGTTTTATTCTCTATAAACAAAGGTCTTGATGTTTATCAAAAACTTTAACATTAAAAACATGTTTTAACATTTCTGAGTATTAAATGAAAGTAACATTGATTAAGGTATTTGGTAAACAGAAGGCACATAATACATTCATTGGTTGCCAAACTGAATGACTCTGCCAAATAAAAATGACAAATGCATCTATGTGTAACTATTTCATAACAAACTAGTGAAAGTTATTTCATGATCCTTTTAATGAATAATATTTCACCCTTAAGCCAAAAATTCACTTACCATTAGCAAAATACTGCTTTCAAAATACTTTAAGGCACTGAAATAGATGTATATATACCAAATATTCAAATAGTAAAATATAATGAAATGTATTCTGAATAAGAGAAGTATATAAAATAAATAAGATCGCTTTTGTAATCTGGATAATTTATACTTATTTACTACATTCACAAAAAACCTAGATGCATTGTAGACCTGAAGATATATCAATATTATATAGAAGAATATATATCTTGATATATATGATCTTTAAGATATTGAGGTAATAAAATATTTATAAGCATTACATGAAGCAAAGAAAATAATCTGACTGAAATTACTCTAAAGAAATTTTATTCGGCGTTTCCATCATGGCTCAGTAGTTAAGGATCCAGACTAGCATCCATAAGGACGCAGGTTCGATCCCTGGCCTTGCTCAGTGGGTTAAGGATCAGGCGTTGCCGTGAGTTGTGGTGTAGGTCGCAGACATGACTTGGATCTTGTGTGGCTGTGGTGTAAGCCGGCAGCTACAGCTCCAATTTGACCCCTAGCCTGGGAACTCCCATATACCGCAGGTGCAGCCCTAAAAAAAAAAAAAAAAAAAGGATATTTTATTCACCAAAATATTTTAGAAGAATAAATAGGAAACTTGCAGACCAATTTACAGTTCATGTTACTGACAACTCATACCAGAGTACATATAGTATTCTTATAAATCAATAAGAAGTAGTGTATTAGTTTGCTAAGGCTGCTGAAACAAAGTACCTTAAACTGATGGCTTAAACAACAGAAAAACATCATCTCCATTCTGGAGGCTAGACACCCTACATCAATGTGTCATCAGGGCTGGTTTTTCTAAGGGCTGTGAAGGAGAATTCTGCTCCCCATCATTCTCATAGCTTTTTCTGTCAGTCTTTGGTGTTTCTTGGCTTCTGCCACATCAATCTCTGTCTTTTTCTTCACAAGGAAATTCTCCCTTGTATGTGTATCTGTGTCCAAACTTCTCCCCCCTTTAAGGACACCAGGTATACTGGATTAAGATACAGTCTAAAACAGTAGGACCTCATCTCACCTAATTACATTGGCAGAAACCTATTTCCAAACAAGGACACATTCTGAGGTGCTAGGAGTAATGACTAAAACATATGAATTTTTGTGGGACATAATTCTATGAAGAACAGACAACGCCATGGATCAAAACATGTAAAACATGTAAACACTGGAAGAAATTCTTACAAAATGAGTCAGCTAGTAAGCATGTGAAACAAAGTACCTTAAACTGATGCCTTAAACAACAGAAAAACATCATCATCTCCATTCTGGAGGCTGGACATGTTGACCTCCTAAGTCAACAGGAACCAGCAAGATGAAATTAAATTTCAGAAAAACACCACTAGAATGAATGAAGTAAAAAGACTGATAACAGCAGGTTTTGTCCAAGATGTGGAGTAAACGTAACCCTTAAACACTTGATGATGGTATGTAAGTTAGTACAACTGGTTTGGCAAACTCTTCAGCATCCTCTACTAGGACTAAGTATTCAGCAATTCCATTTTCATGTATGTGTTGTAGCAGCACTGCCTGAAATAGACAAAAGCTTAAAAAATTTTTGTGTGTGAATATACATATTACACACATTTATATATGTATAGATACATATATTTATAAATATATATATATATGTTTGTATTTATATAAAGAAATAATCATAATAAGGAGATAACTATTGCTTGGATGTATTTCACAAACAAGTTTCAGTAAAAGATTCCAGACACAAAAAGAAATATATACAGTAAGACTCCATTTGTACAACATACAAAAACAGACCAAACTATTTATGCTGTTAAATATCGGAGAGGTTATTATCTTGATGGAGAATTGTTAGTGACTGGGAGTGAGCCTGGGAGTGGCTTATGGGAGTTTATGCTGTTTTATTTCATGATCTAGCTGATGGTTATATACAGAATTCAATTAATGAAAATCCATCAACCTGTATATTTACGATTTTTGTATAATTGCTGTATGAATTTTACACTTCAATAAGAATTACTTAAAATAATGGAAAGAGTGCTTTAAGATATTGGGACACTAATATATATTCATTTACTAAAAGTACATCTTTGAACTCAGCACATTTCCTTTCTATAAATACTCATTGAAAACTTCCCTGTAGCTCTTAGTTTATGGGAAATATGCTTAGGTTTCAAATCCATCTTTCAGCCTCACTGTTGAAGTTTTGTTGTTGTCATGTGTATATTTATTTTTTACCTTGTAACCTTTTCACATTTTAACAATTTATGGTATCTTCAACATGGTTTATTTGACAGTCGTTTCACCCATTTTGGTTGTTCCCACTATTTGGGATAACAGAAAGTATATTCAGATCTGTTTTTACATTAGGATATTTACACTTACATTCAGTTTTGGGTCAAAATATCATAAAGCTATGAATAATTAAATAAACTTAAATACAAGAATCACAAATACCTGTAAAAATACATTTCTGCCTTCTCTATAATCCATGATTAACACTGATTTTCATATTTCGATGATAAGCCTAGTGTGATTGCAACAGTTTTCTCAAATAATACCATAGAAATAAATATCAAAAATTCAAAGTGGGCATTTAGATGAAAATATTATTCATTCAAACTTAAAGAACTTTTGATAAATACTATTTTAATAGGTATTTTTATTTATGTATTTATGTACGTATGTATGTTATTTATTCTTGTAGTTAAATCTTAGTCTTACACATTTTACCGAAAGTACATGGGTTCCAATTCTTAAAGGCTGAAGGCAGAATGAACAGTTATAGTTGTGAATTCCGAGTAGAATAAGCATTTCATGAAGAAACTTTCTCTGGTGAAGCCATTGGAAGGATTTTATGAAGAGAAGGCCAATTTCCTCAGTCAGAGAGGGTTAACTATCTCCAAGACAAGGAACACTGAATTATTTTGGAGATCCAAATTATCACCTTCATTTGTATGGACCCAAAGTTTTGACCCAATATCTCAGTAGTTCACTCTTCCCTCTATTTAACTTTAAATGTGTATTTAATACTTTTCAACTCTCTGAAACCCTGAAAATAAGTCTCTTGGTTTGGTTCATTGCTGCAATTAACAGATTTTCTGATTTTTCATATGTGTTCTAAATCTGGTATTTAAGACCTTTATATTGATTTTATTTCCTACCCTATAGGAAAGTTAAAATAACCTAAACAATGTAGAAGGTTTATAATTACAACAACTTTCTAGATCCTTCAACTCCTTGCCTGCACCTGTTCGCCAATCCATGCTAACAATATTGATTTTCTTTGTATCAATGATCAGTGCTCCATTTGCTCCTGGCAGAGAGAATATCCATGTGTACTAGACAAGTATCTGATAAGAACAGTTAGCATACTCAGAAAGAGTAACTAAAATGCCTCAATGAAGAGATAGTTTACGAAAGTACAGGCAGGAATGGTGAAGTACCCTGGTATTATCTATAAAGGAGAGTCATTAATAAAAATATCTAGTATCTGCTATACAGTATCTACCATGATTGTTTCAACCAAGAGGCTTTATTTTTTTCTAACTGCTACATTTATTCATATAAATTACAAACAGAAATTCCCTTGTGCTCAACAATTAAAGAGGTTGTCCACAGCTCCAGGCAATAAAAGGAAAGAAAAATAAAGTCTTCATATGAACTGTTTTTCATGGAGTGTTAGAAATTTCCTTGTGACACGTTCTATCATTTCACATTTGCTAGAACTTAGTCACAGGCCAGGTCTTATGAAGACAGACTGAATACTATACATTTTTTAATCTTTGGTGTTTATAATTAGAGCTAAAGAGTTCTTTTACCACTTAGGAGGGGACACTTTTATTACAGTTCACATAGTTTTCTCTGAATCACAACACTGACAAATTCTGGCCTAAGGCAAAATAAGTGAATAAGAAAAGATCTAGAAAAATATTTTTGATTTTTATAATTTGACTTAGCTAAGTCACTGAAATATTGTTCAGGAAACATAAGAATAGGGAAATATTTTTTAATAAATAATGTATTATAGTAAGCTCATACATGAAAGAGAACCTCAGTCATCATTTGTAGACATTATAAAAAATAAAATGTTTAAACTACCATTTATATACTTCTTTTCTTGAAGCCATCATATTTTTCATAAGATTTTTCTAATTAACATTCCACATACTGTGCAAGTAAAACCTAACTTGTCTGCAGACATTAATATTTAATATAGTATACAGTACCCATTCTCTTTAAACTTTTCCAAACGGTTGAAGAAGAAGGAACACTCCCAAAGACTTTCTATGATGCCAACGTCACCTTAATTCCAAAACCAAACAAAGACACCAGGAAAAAAGAGAACTATAGGCCAATATCTTTGATGAATATAGATGCAAAAATTCTCAACAAAGTTTTAGCCAACCAAATCCAACACCATATCAAAAAGATCATACACCACGACCAGGTGAGATTCATCCCAGGTGCACAAGGATGGTTCAACATATGCAAATCAATCAACGTCATACACCACATTAACAAAAGAAAAGTAAAAAATCACATGATCATCTCAATAGATGCCGAAAAAGCATTTGACAAAGTCCAACATCCATTCTTGATCAAAACTCTTACCAAAGTGGGAATACAGAGAACATTCCTTAACATAATAAAAGCCATTTATGATAAACCCACAGCAAATATAATACTCAATGGAGAAAAGCTGAAAGCATTCCCATTAAAATCTAGAACAAGACACGGATGCCCACTCTCACCACTATTATTCAACATAGTACTAGAGGTCCTCGCTACAGCAATCAGACAAACAAAAGAATTAAAAGGCATCCAAATAGGAAGAGAAGAGGTAAAACTGTCACTCTATGCAGATGACATGATACTTTAAATAGAAAACCCCAAGGATCCAGTCCCAAAATTACTTGAACTTATAGACAAATTCAACAAAGTGGCAGGATATAAGGTTAACCTTCAGAAATCAATAGCATTTCTGTATACTAACAATGAAATTTTAGAAAAATAATACCAAAATACTTTACCTTTTAAAATAGCACCCCAAATAATCAAATACCTGGGAATAAACTTGACCAAGGAGGTGAAAGACCTATATGCAGAAAACTATAAAGCATTAATTAAGGAGATCAAAGAAGATACAAAGAAATGGAAAGATATTCCATGCTCATGGGCCGGAAAAATAAATATTGTAAAAATGGCTATACTACCCAAAAGCAATTTACAGATTCAGTGCTATCCCTATCAAATTACCCAAGACATTCTTCACAGAACTAGAACAAACAATCCAAAATTTTATACAGAATCACAAGAGACCCAGAATCGCCACAGCAATTCTAAAGAACAAAAACCAAGCAGGAGGCATAACTCTCCCAGACTTCAGACAATATCACAGGGCCACAGTAATCAAGACAGTGTGATACTGGTACCAAAACAGACATACGGACCAATGGAACAGAATAGAGAACCCAGAAATAAACCCAGATGCCTACGGTCAACTGATTTTTGACAAAGGAGGCAAGAACATAAAATGGGAAAAAGACAGTCTGTTCAGTAAGCATTGCTGGGAAACCTGGTCAGTTGCATGCAAATCAATGAAACTAGAACACACTCTCACACCATGCACATAAATAAACTCTAAATGGCTTAAAGACTTAAATATAAGACAAGATACCATTAAACTCCTGGAATAAAACATAGGTAAAACATTCTCTGACATCAACCTTACAAATGTTTTCTCAGGTCAGTCTCCCAAAGAAACAGAAATAAAAGCAAAGATCAACCAATGGGACCTAATCAAGCTGACAAGCTTTTGCACAGCAAAGGAAACCAAAAAGAAAACTAAAAGGCAACTTACAGAATGGGAGAAAATAATGTCAAATGCTGCAACTGACAAGGGACTAATCTCAAAAATATATAAACAACTTATGCAGCTCAACAGCAAAAAAAAAAAAAAACCACAACCCCATTGAAAAATGGGCAAAGGACCTAAATAGACAGTTCTCCAAAGAAGAAGTGCAGATGGCC